>VYXD01006604.1:64405-87289 GCA_013397195.1 Hylia prasina
AAAAAAAAAGGAGTGGGTCAGAGAAATGTCTTTGCCTTTGCTTCATCTACCTTAAGAAAAAATTCTAAATACCATATAATATGTATGATTTTAAAATAAACCAGCAAGGTGACAGAAACACAAGGGTCCTTGACACTGTTGTCTTTCCAAGAGTGTCACCTCAGGCCCCCTAAATCCACTTGGCTTGTTCTGATAAAAAACCTGAGAGGGTATTTTCAAAGTGAAGGAAAGGTCCTAGTGACTTTCCCTTGCCTGTCCTCACTGCAGACACACTTTTGGCTGTACCTGTGGAACTTTTCCTCAGTAAAATACTCCAGAGGCAAGATACAAGTGGAAAATGCCGTATCAACATATAGCTCAGGTCAGATGTGGCTCTCTGATGTGTCTCCCTTCTTCTAACATGTATCACTCTGGAAGCAGCTGAAGTGACATTGAAAATTCTAGTTATTTCAGAATAAAAATATCCAAATCGGCAATTTTCACTGAAGTTGCTATAGAAACTGTGAGAGTGGGGAAATTAATTCTAGCTCTCTAACAAGAGTCAAGAATAACCACTTTCCATTACATATGCATAACCATAAAACGATGTTAGCTCACATAAAATAATAATTATGAAAATTATTTTTTCATGAAGAGGATTTTTATTTTTAAAAGAACCATGAGCAAGCAAGACCAACCAAACTTTGAAAAAATACTCTGCACAGTGAGATAGTTATCTCACAAAAAAGTTTTGAAAAATGTCGCCCCTTTGAAAAATCTCAGCCTGACAACACATTTTTGGCATTACCTCTGTTTTCTTCCTTTCTCCCGTGCCTACGGATTCCAGCAAACATCCAGGGTTGATAATCCTTGCATTCCTACATGGGCCACACTCATCTCAGTCCGCAC
The DNA here is from genome assembly GCA_013397195.1 of Hylia prasina. Classification (NCBI taxonomy): domain Eukaryota; kingdom Metazoa; phylum Chordata; class Aves; order Passeriformes; family Sylviidae; genus Hylia; species Hylia prasina. The sequence goes on from VYXD01006604.1 coordinate 65,294, forward strand.
ACTCTGCCCATTCCCAGAGACCTGAACAAGCAAGAAATGCATCACCAAGCTCTAAGCTGGCACTCTGTCACGCATGTAGAAAAAATACTATTTTTATTTATTTATATTATTTGTTTATTTGTTTGTTATTTATAAAATCTATTAATGTTTATTTATTTATTTATTTATTTATTTATTTATTACTATTATTATTTTATTATTTTATTATTATGCTTAATTTATTTTTATTTTATATTAATGTGGGGCACATAGAAGCCCCCCACGCACATTTGTGATGCTTCAGCTGGGTACAGCCCCAGTGGCTGGGGGTTTTATAGGATGTGGGATGTTTAGAGCAAGCCTTGTCCTTCTTATTTTCCTTTTATTTTCACTTTGCTGCCCGAGTGCTTCCTCTCTGAGAGGAGGAAAAAGCACCCACAGGAAGTGCCTGCAAATCCTCCCAGATTAATTATTAAATTTAGTAGACATTGGGGTGTTCTCTACTGAGACCTTTAATGTGTTCCAGGCTTTAGAGATATCTGAAGAAAAAACCTGAACTTATGGAGAGCAAGTCAATGGTCCCGTGACTAAGGAAAATCATGCACCTGCTAAAGAACATCTTTTTTTCAATACTAGATCACAGTATTTGGGTCCTAAAGGACCTGGCATGACAGGGCCAATTTAAAACTTTTAGTCTTGCTATGATTATATGATGTCCAGCATGAATATACCTATTATTCCTTGGAAAGTGACATAGAGGTTTCTTTCTTTTCAGGGTTATGTATTTCTAGCAAACAGACACATTTGTTATTAAAAGTGTGGGGGTTTAGAAAAAGGAAATCATGCAGTCAGCCACACAGCTGAGATTCCTGCTTACCTTTATGGTATCAATGATTTCCCTATGCATATGAAGGTATGTTGGGATCTGCTGCCACATTTCATCCTTTATAATCTGGATTTCAACACATACTTTGGTTTTCTGGTATCTCAATTTGTCCCAAATCAACGCCTAAATATTTAAAAACTAAGGAGAAACCCTGGTGTTTCAAGATTTACAGGTTGATTTCCAACTTGATTAAATGAGGTCAAGTTCAGTTATGCAGTTTTAAAAGTTTATCCATAGCAAAAGTTTTGAGTTTTAGAGTAAAAAACTATTCTGCCTGGCAGGAATTTCTAAATGGGTCATGCTGTGCTCTGAAGTAAAAGAAAACAAACAAACAAAGTGATCCTTTTCTTGTCCTTTTAGCCAAATAGTTGGTTTGTTTACGTGGTTGAAAGAAAAGAGGTTTCCAAAGGTTAAACCAAAAAGCACAAGGAGAAAACCTGGGCATGGAATGAAGAGATGGTTTTCAGACGAGAGGAAGAAGCAGATGGAAAACTGATGAGGCAAGGAAATGGCAGCCTGGGACTTTATCAAGCCATGCAGGTGGCAAAGCAAAGTGGGCTTAATTCAGCAAGATACTGAGAAATCCTTGAGGCTGAGTTCCCCAATAGTCCCTCCAGATGAAATATTACAGAAGGCAAATAATTTGTCCAATTGTTCAATTGCTTTTTGACAATGGCTTGCTAGGAGAAATATCATATCAGAACTTTTTGAGGAGCTGGGTTTCTTTCAGGTGCATTGGTGACAGCTTTTGAAAAGTCCATGGGAAGGAGGCTTGGGTTTGACACTTCAGTGAGTTAATCTGAGTTATATTTTAATAGCCCTGATGTGTAAATATCATAGTATCTCCTTCCAGAAGCTGAAATAATTCATAAGACTAATGTTTTGATAAAAGCTCCTAGGCAGTCTTAGATGAGAGACAGAAAATAAATATGTTGAGGACCTTTTCACTTAGAAAGAAAGGACATTAGTGTGAAAGACTTTGGATTCCAAAGATTGTCATCTGTACAGAAAACAAGATTTCATCAGAATGGTCCTGTCTCAAAAGTCTCTGAACTCCCACATAAAACAGCTGCCAATGCTCAACCATTTTCCATGACCTATCCCAATTTCCCTCATTTACCTTTGCCTTCCCACTTTTCTAAGTGCCAGACTGTGACCTCCCTGCACATACAGACCACAGGAAGAGTGGTTTGGGCCTTTTTTTAAACTTTTCTCCTCACGGCTACTGGTAAGGTCACACAAGTTTAGAGAGTCCTAAGTGTGCCATAAAATTGACTATGCAGAGAGCATCAATCTCTGCATGCAGAATGATCTTATCTGTACAGCAGCAAGGGAGACATGAGTGACAGGTCTCATTTGGAAGGCTGTAAAGAAATGGGAATGCTGAGGAGAAACCTTTGGAATGGTAATGGGAATGAAAGTTGCTTAGATGTGATTAAATGGGGGAAAAAAAGGTACTTATGGGAAATAAAAAACAAGATTTGGAAAAATTACTTGTGTTTTTATGATCAGATTCTTACCTTGCCACCTATGGGAAAACCATGCAAAAACCCCGAAAGAACACTTATTTTTAAATATTTTGTGAAAATGTCAAATTCTACTGAAGCCAATGAGTGCTGAAGGTACTGAGAGACGCTTTCTAAAACAGAGAGGGTGAAAGGCAAAGTGGAGGCAGACTGGAGTCCATTCCATCAGCTCTTTGATCCCTGCTGACAGTCTTCCCACTGAGACACCATTATTGTTGCTTAGATTTATTTCTAAAGTAACAGGAAGCTGAACTTTTTTTATTTTGTTTGTTTTTGTGGCAAGGTGAATTTTTCTTTTCTAATTTTCCTTTTCTTCTTAACACATACTGAACTAGGAAAGTGGCTCTGGGACATAGATCTCTTGGGGAATATGTATTCATTAGTAGCTTAACTGCAATGCTAGCACAGTAGAAACAGCTGCATTTCAGCTCTCCCTCAAGAATTGTGTTGTCTTTTGTACCAGGAAGCTAAGAAAATACAGAGAAAAACAAGTGAGTAGTGTTACAGAATGATTCTAGCAAAATTGCATACAAATGGAAAAGATTTCTATCAAAAACGACCACTGTGAAATACATCTTTAAAATATGACTCAGTCCTTAAACAGAATAAACATCAATTTGCCAGTTGTCATGTGTTTTAGAACCATTTGTGCCATTTATTCTGAAGCAGCATCGCATTTATTTTCCTGACCTGCTGTGAGAAAGGGTTCGGGATGTTACTGCCACAGTTGAAATATGTTGCTGCATTCAGTGAAGATATTCAGCACTGTGCTGCACATAATAAGCTTCACCACTCATCTGACAATTAGTCATGTTGACACATTTTTATAAATTAGACCAAGCGATCATTTTCAGATGAGACATTTTCCCTGCAGAAGGAATCCTTCAGCTTTGCAGGGCGTGCTCAAAGTCAGGCGTTTACCACAGTGGAAAGCAATCCCTGTTTATGGAAAACAGAAAGGTGCCTTTTGAACATGCCAAAAGGAAAATGAAATGTGAACTAAATTTATGGTGGCAACAAAAAAAACCTCATTTTCTTCAAGTGAAGGTCTCTTTCACATCGCCTAACACTTCTCCTGGGCTAATTGTTCAAGTTCTATATATCAGAGTGTAACCGGAGGTAAAACAAAGCAAAACAAATTTCACTAATGAATGTGGTCCAGATTCTCAGAGGGCACAAACCAGCTTAGTTACACCAAGTGCCAGAGCCAGGCAGCTATTTCAGAGACGCAGCTGGTGCTGCAGAGCCTGAGAAAGAACTAGAAAGTGACAGAATAATATTTCTCCTTCTGCACGTCTGTTTTGACTGATGGATTTCTGATGAATTTCCATTAAATATGAAATACTGTGCTAGGTACATATTTTTAACTGCCTGGTAGATAATTTTACAGTTTGGAGTTGAAGACCTGGAGCTCTTCAGTGAAGGATGTAACTACAGCTAAGTAATCTGTCTGGTTAATTATTCCTCTCCTAAACACTGATAAATACAAGTTTGAGAAAGCACCACAGGCATCTTTTTAAGCAAATACTTTCCATATTTATGTATTTATATACCCAGTCTGACAGAAACCACAAATTACTACAGAACACCATATTATGTATAAGAGTGTATTTTCCTTGTGGAGAGAATACAACTCCTACAGCCTGAAAACGCTTTAAAAAAAATTACACATCTGGAGACTTTGTGTTTGTGAAGGTCAAGGCACAGATGTTTCACTCCCATGTTCTGCAGCACAAAGCAGTCACACCTGTCAGCAGCACAGAGCTGTGCTCCTGTTCCAGAGTGGATCCCAGCAGGCCCCTTTTGCCAGGGGCTGGCTGTCTTCAAGTCGCCCCCACCGCACAGAAATGTTCCAAAAAAGCTCTGGCTGTACTCTAGCAAGTGGTGATGGATTCACCCTCACCAGCCTGCTTCATTCTGCCCTGACCTTGTGGTTTGCTGGGAGGGCTCTGCAGAAATCGCTGCAGAAACCTTTCCACCAGCACCCAGACTTTGCTGCTCATTATGCAAGGCAGAGCGGAGTACTGACAGCAGGAAACTCCACCTCCCTTCAGGTTGCACACTTAATTTGCATCTCCATTTGTTTAATGGCATTAAAGACAGCTCAGCGTTCAGGTTTGACTGCAGTGTCACCTGGGTTTAAATTTTCTTGTAAAGCTTGCAAAGTCTTGTTATTAACTTCCAATCTTTTGTTCTAACTCTTAGATCCCATCCCAGAATAATGAATTCTGCTCCCCAGGCAGCCCTCCTAGCCAGTTTTTTATTTTTTTTTTTTTTTAAGTCTATCAACATGCCCAAGTATATTTAAACAGCTTGGAGTGTGACAAACTATGCAAAATGATCAAAGAACTTCAAAGTGTCATAACACCTCACAAGGCAGATCTGTGCAAAGGTATCAATTCTTACTTTGCAAATATTTGCAAGTAAAAAAAGAGATTTCCATGAATTTGTCAGAAGGCAAAAAAATGTCACTTCTCCCAGTAAATACAATTTTTCATTATGACAGCAGTAAAAATACAGAGTGGTGTATAAGTGCTATGAGCTCTGCATACCTTGTAAAAATGAATGAGAGCATTGTAGCAAAATTACAGGGAAATAATTATGGAAATGACATGATTTTAGTGCAGCCTTTTTAAAAATCATTTACTTTTATTTTGGTGTAATTGGATATCAACCGATATAAGTTGGTCACTACTCATACAATTTAGAAAAGAGTTCTTTACAATGTTCCATACATTTATGATGTGGAACTTTTCAGCAACATGGCTTCTAAACTGGAGAAGGTATACTGTTTCTACTTTATTGTTGTTTGTTTTGAAGTGAAACCTCTCTGTGGGTTTGTTTGTTTGTTTATTAGTTTTTGTGGGAGTTTTTTTGTTTTGTTTGGTTTGGTTTGGTTTTTTTTAGTTTATTTTTACCTCTTTAGTTCACTACCTGTAAAGAAATTAAAGGAAATAATTTAAAAAATTCATGATACACTTAAAAAAAAAAAAAAAAAGGCAAAGCATTTAGTCCTTAATCAGAGATGGAACTTTTATCAAAAATCTAGTGCAGAAAAACTAAAGTTGTTACTCAGAAACAGTCTCTTAAAAGTTTCTTATATATTCATAGTTCTTGAAGTATCAGAACCATTGTAAGACAGAAAACCTAACACTCATTTAAGTCCTCAGTCTCTTGAAACAATCAGTATGTACAGTATTTGATGTCCAAAGATTTGTTTACATTTGTTGCCAATAATTCTTTGAAAACTATCTTTATGTGTTTGTGTGCACCTCTGTGTGTTTGCTTCCTAGATCCCCAAATTAAACGTTTTCAGACTATTTTTGCATGCAGACATGCTGTTTCTCTGAGAGATCAGAAGCAAAATGACTGGGGGTTTATTCACTGAGGGAATCTTACCTGCATGAAAGAGCAGCATTTATTTTCCCTTCTATTTTCCATTTAAAACCAAGGCCAACATGCATAATAAAGATGTTGAGTTTCTGACAGATTGGAGAGACAACAGGGAACAGTCCTGTAAGCCCCAGAGGTAAGCAGAACAATTTCATAGGAGATTTCAAATTGGATGTGCATTGTGAGTCATTTCAGCACTGAGAGAGATTTAATGTCAACATCAGTTGATTCAGAACTGACATCATCTCAGAATTTCACCTGTTCTCCTTTGGGAAGAGCAACTCAGCCTCTAAATTTACTCCAGACTGATTTTTATTACATGAAAACAGTCACTGAATAATTGTCAATATAATTAGAAAAAGCCCCCATGTTATCCACATGGTGGATTTCAGGCTAATTCACTTAAGAGAAGAAAGCAGACATTAGCTAAAAATTCCTCTGGCTACACATCTCTGCCAGGAATTCTCACACTAATAAAGAAACCAGTTCTAAAGATTTCTTTATTCCCCCAACTTTCTTGCCTTTGTTCCCTCTCTTGTGACTCCTTTGGGTTTACTGGCCATCCTTCTCACTACTCCTTAGTATCACTTTGTCTCCAGTTTCTGATTTTCCACCCCGTGTTCCTCCAGTTTTAAAAAAAATCACTTCCCCCAAGCTACCTTGCATTCAAGAAGCTGTTCAGTTCCAGCAGAAGGGATGATGTGCTGGGAGTGTAAAAGTGCTACTTTCTCCTCTAGGCCCAGCAGTCCTGGGGCAGTTGCCAGAATTAGAGTGGCTTTCAAGTGGAGTTTACAAAATCAGGCTGGTTCCAAGGCAGTGTTTACTGCTCCATAATTTCATCTAATCCCCACAGCTCCTGACATAAACTAATTGCATGTACACATATGATCCCATTACGAGTGGTGCAATCCAGATGGTGCCAATCTGGGATTGCAAACAGAGTTCCAGTGCTGTCAAGTGCATGCCAGGCTTCCCTGCTGCATTTACATCTCTATTCCTTCTTTGTTATAGGCATTTCCTGCTCAGCTGCTTGGGCAGTGCAGGAAATCCAGGGAGTCAAAGTCCCCATGGAGAACATTGTCCCAAAGATGTCCCCAGAGACACTGAAAACACCAATGTCTGAAAAGCTTTAGACCTTCCTTTAAACCACTCTGTCCTTACTATTACCATTGCTAATACCATCACTGTTTATTATTAATTCAGCAAGACTTCAGAATTGTTGTGATTGGTAATAACCTGCTTGCCATGGAACCTGAAACGTCAGCTACAAGAAGACAATTCATACCTGAAAGAGCATCTGGTGTGTCCTTATTTAAGTCCAAATAGTTTATGCAAATTAACTATCCACACAGCATGTGGATTTTTCCTATGTCATATCACCAGCTAAATAACTAGTGAGTTAAAATGCAGCTGCACACCAAAAACACCCCAAAAACCCCAAGCAACCAAAACGAACAAAAAATTATTTGCTCTTTGTTTAGAGGCAAATAGATATGGGAATTGCCAAGTGATGTTTGTCCTTCCAAAAAAAGGAGTTGATTCTGAACTTATTTTTCCATAATTCAATAGAATACTGGTGGATACTAATGGAAGGATCTTCTGTATTTTCATGGTGATACTGCATGGATATGCTCAGATCCTGAGCACTTGGGAAACTGTGTTCCAAGAGCGCCAGCAAGCACACCATCTACTAACATGTACTATGTGTTTGTGATATATTTAAAGGCATTTATTTTCATTCTCCTCTCATTTTTAAATTCCATTGATTCTTGATATGTTACCCTGATTAACACTAGATCCATTTTAAGTGAAGATGATTCTACTTCTAGCAAGTACTTATAGCACTTAAGTTTTCACTTTCTGTCTGCTCCCATGGAGGTAAAACAACTTTCAGAGGAAATCTGAAGGCAGCTGAAAGGCCACTAGCCTGGCTTGTGTGAACTCAATTCAGAACTCAACCGAACATTTTCCAACTCTATTTCGTTGTTGTTGTTGTTCATTCCGCCCTGGAAAACAGTAAACACAAAATGCACAGCTGATGGGAGCAGCCTGAATCTGGGGAGATCTGAAGAGTCCAGTTGTTGAGGGGTGTAAATCAGCCTGGTGAAGCCAGTGGTCACACACCGAGGGCTGAAGGCACTGAGTCATTCTTGCATCAATCCTGATTCTTTGCGTGTCAAAATACAAGTGCAGATGATTTTATGATTGTTATTATTGCTCTTCATATTATTAAACAAACAGTTCAAAATTACTGTATTCAGTTTGAATTGCTTCTCACAAAATCACTAACAGAAATCCTTTCTGAACATGCAAGAGGCACTTCAGTATTTCATGAAGTGTTAAATTGGCAAAACAACAACACGAGTTCATTACTGCAGATTCTTTCCAGATGGAACCATAAATGTTCTGTACTTCACTGAGCGCCCGTGGTACAAAGCAAGAGCAGAGTGTTCTGGCCACTTTTTGAGGAATGATATTTCTCACAGTGATCATTCACTTTCGCAAAGGAGACACTAATTGAAGGCAGAGCAGGAAAAAGAAGATTCCAGAACAGGCCTGATTTATTTGTATCTGGTTTTCAGCTCCCAGGCTGAAGGTTTTCTCCACGTCTCTGAGCACAGCACAAGGGGAGACTCGAACTGAGCCCTTCTCAACACACCTGGGCACAGGTGCTGACAGCCCCTGGGAGGGAACTGCAGCACCCCAAAACAGTGGAGCCAATTGTGCCTCCTAAATACAATGACCTTTCCAACTGAAAATCCCAAAGGATCACTATTCTTGGAAATTTAAAGTAATGGCTGGATATGTAATGACAAAGTAAAGTGATTTTCAGATTTACAGCTGTGTTCAAGAGAAACTATTCAAGACCTTTAATTTTCTTTCCCCTAACTATAGCAGTTCTGTTTTTGTGGGTTTTTTTGTGTTTTTTTTGGGTTTATGGTGTTTTTTTGGTGTTTTTTTTTGTTTTGTTGGGGTTTTTTTGTTTGTTTGTTTGTTTTTTGTTTTTTCTTCTTTTTTTTTAATCTGTCCATCTTTTTATTTACATATTCTTAGAATTTAAAGATAACTTTATTTGCTTATTTCAAAACATGAGTTTAGTTCAGTCTTATCCCAGTGTAAATCAAGAACAATTCCAATGGTGTAAACCAAACAGGAACAACACATACATATAAATATTTAAAATTTAATCAGTTGTATAATATTTAAAATATTATCAGTTTTATCTGTCAACTGTTCTTTGCCTAAAGGAAAAGTCACACCAAAAATTTCAAATGCATTTAAAGATGATATTGATATATTTTAGTTTTTATTCTGAACAAGCTTTGCCCAAATCAGAATAATGTCATTAATCTAGACCATTTCATCCTATGGATTTGTTTTGTTCCCACTGTTGTACTAAAAATTCCAAACAATCTATTCGTCCACTCCACCTGAGCTACTCTTTAAAAAAATAAATTAGCCTACTTGTCCTCTTGAATACATCGGCATTTTGATAACATTCACTCCTAGTTAGAAATTATTATTTTTAATAATCTTTTCAAATGCCTAAAAGAGGTTGCTCCTTTTTTCTTGGAATTCCAGGTATAAAAATAAATATGGACATAATAGAGCAAACTAACAACGCATTAATTTTCTGCTTCAGAAAGGCTGTGATATCTTCAAAGAAGCATCCAGTAGGAAATTATGTTCACTGGTCCCCAGAGCTTTTTTGAACAATCAGACTCCTTGGAAAATGTTAATCCCAAAATCTTCTCAGTTCACTTCCATGTAAGGAACCTCTCTCCTTCATGCAGTGAACTATCCTTATTTCACAAACACATCAATTCCTCTTTTGTTAAATCTCTCCTTGTGCATTTCATAGCTCGAAATGGAAATTTCCTAAAATTCCAATTAAGAAACTCATTGCAGTAAAATGATATTTGCCCCAATTAAAAAATAAGCACTACTTACAATGAGATGAGATTAACTTTGTGGAAAAAGTGGCTTTTATACATTTACTGTGACTTTAGCTTTTGTATTGAAATTAAAAAATAAGAGAAGCTCTTAAATTCTTTATTGAGTAACTTTTTTTTTAGAAATTAAAATAAGCTCTGTGGTACTATCTTGTGCTACTACAATAGCTACAGCTTTCCTCTCACACTACCCCTACTCATATAATTTTGGAATGTCTGTAATGAGTCTATAAACTTGGCTATGTTGATAAGACACTTTAATAAGTCTTTCGTCCCAAAGAAATGATGAAAACGTTATTGCTCTTGACAGAATTGATAGACAGGGAGTAAAGTCCTGATTTTGTGACATCTTCAGGATAAATTCTGAAACCATGGTGCTGTTGAGGATCCTATGTGATCCAATATTCTGGCATTAAATAGGGCAAGAGCAGAAGCAAACTCCTCAGCAGTAACAAACTCCCATCAATATCCACAGGGTCACACCTCCAGTCCTTGGGCATCCCACCAGAACTCTTCTCAGACTCAGAACCAACGAATCTGTCATCAGGTGAGCAGATCAAGCTGATTCATATGAATATATAAACTTCCATAAGCCAGTCCAAAAGTTACAGTTAAACTCTCCAAAAGCAGAAGCATTCAGAGTCCTCAGACTCCTTTGAAAACACCACATGAGACCTATCTGAAATCACAGATAGTAATCTGAATGAATATCCCTTATATCAATGTGCTGGCATGTTAGGAAGGAAATTAAATATATCCCTTTAAAGGCTTACTCTTCAGAAAATTCATATATTTAACACAATTTCTTCAGGATATGAGGACAAAAAACCCCAAAACTATATGTTTGTTCGATTTTGTTTGTGGGTGGATGTCTGTACTTATCTCTGTGTTCATTAAGTATCACCCAGATAAAGCAATACCCCTACGTATTAAGGTAGAATGGCCCAGCAGATTGAACATGTGCTTTAAAACTGTTGCCTCCAGTAGATCAAACACTTTATTTATGGATTTTTGTGTCAGGTTTTACACCAGCCTCGCTGGAGAAGTTCCTTAACCCATTTGCCTACATCTCTCTAACAGCAATAATGTCAAGCTCCCTCTTTCTTCTGGAGTCTGATAAAGAGGAATGAGTTACTGTTTTGAAAGGGCTCCAAGGAGAAAACTATTCTACAGTCATTAAACTGTGCTCTCGGAGATAATCAACCTCCAGAGGGAATGATGGCAAAATTACCTTTTTTCTGCCCTGTATCTTTGTGTTAAATCAGGTTGCTGGCTTTTTTTATACCATCCAAAAATATCTTTTTTTTGTTGTTGTTAGAGCCTGACACAACTGGGCAGAGCACCCAACAAACACACACTCTGGAAAATCACCAACAGAGAGAAACAACTCCTCCACAATGCCACATTTTTGCAAGAGGTAGGAAAGTACAGTGTATTTTTCAGATCTAAACACCAAAGCAATTCCCACCATTGGGTAAGTTCTTGCCTATAACTTGGGAGCACAAATTCCACCGAAGCTGTTTCAGTAATGAATATTCCTCTGCAATATTAATGACTGTATATTAGATTCTCTTATGGAATCATCTCCACTCTTATGAAATCACCTCCACTCTGTCACCTTAGAGCATAAATGTTTTAATAAAGAGTCACATTTCATACATTGTCTCCAGCCTAATAAAATGTTTTCTTTAAGTCGACCATAGAGACATCTGGTCTTAAAAACCAACCATTTCCCAGGATTTGGCCAGCTTGAAACCCATTCCACAATCTCACAAACGTATCAGACACTGTCCTTATACACCTGCAGGGCCTGCAGACACCCAGAGTGCATTTAGAGCTTTTGTGAGACGCCTTGAAATGGTTGTAAGAGATTCAGGTTATTGAGTGACCTTACTTTGCATACCAGTAAATATGAATTTCTCTCAGGTTTCCTAGTAGATGTATCTTACCATTGTATAGTCCTTGAGATGTTTGAAATTCCTTTGTGCTCTTTCAGATTACTCTCAATAAGTTGACAAGCCTGAATGCTTTCTAAGCCACTGTAAAGAGACTGACAACCAACACAATCTGAAGGCAGATAAAAGGGGATTTTTGATGGGCCTGAAACTTAGAAGCAAGGCAGAGAATAAATCTGTTTCTTGTAAGTTAGTTTCTTAAAGGGGAAAAAAAATATCTGGAGTGTATTTCATCTAGGACCTGTCAAAATAATAGCTTGGTGATGTGAATTCAGAGCATGAAAGTGCTCCATTAGCAATCAACAAGAGACAAGAGATACACCAATCTTTTCTAGTTGAGTTTTCTTATCAGACACATTTGTTTTACTTCATGAGATTGTTCTAAATGCATAAAATTTACATACATATGGCTGCATTGTTAATTCCTGCTCTGAAACTATTTGGAAGAGTTTTCATTTCTGCTTAGGAAAGGATCTTCCCAGCTGAGAAAGGCAAGAGAAGGATGTTAGGGGGTTCTCTGATCACATCAGTGCAGTTATACAAAATATGCCTTGATTTCTATCCTCTCAATAATGAAAAATTACAGGAATTGCAGATATTCGTAACTGCAAAACAGGAAGAGTAAATAACAGATACTGGTAGCATGAGCAAACTATTACAGAAGTCACCTAGTTAACATTTCTAATGCCATTGTCAGATATTTGATTAGAGACTTTCTTTGTGAAACAAAGTTTTTTTCCTCTTTTCTCCTTTTTTACATATCAGCATACAAAGTAAAAAAACATTGCTTTGCAATAGGTTAAAAATTAGGTTTCTATTGCTTGTATGAACACAAGCAATTATGAAATACCTACTCAGATATTTATTTCCCAAGAAAATATAACTTGTCATAGCTTCCAGATATCTGTATTAAAGGAACAATATTACAGCTAATAGTTATGTTTATCTAAAGCAAAATTTCTGTGAAAGAGGTCACAGAATAAAAGCATTTTCTCTCAACAACACATTCTTCATTCTTTATCTGGGTGAAATTACATTGCCCTAAATTACATTCAGGATCAGAGGAATTCTAGAATTATCAAAATCATGAGCTTCCCTTTATTTTCACAGCAAAATTAATCAGAACTTATTTTCACAGTGACACTAATCAGAGCAATTATTTTCAAGCAATGAAGCAGAATTTGACTTCTTAGAAAATGCCAAAGTGATGCCTCCCTGTGCTATGATCAAAAGCAGTAATTATTATCAGGTAAATCTGTGTTTCAGACCTGTTCAAATATTGAAATTCCATCTGGAAATCTGCTAAGAAAATGAAGAAACATCATCTAAGTCATCTGCATATGAAAAAAAATTATATATATATTTATGGGCAGCCACAGCTTTTCTGGGAAACCTGTGCCAGGGCCTTACCACCCTCACAGAGAAGAATTTCTTCCTTTTATCCAACCAAAATTTACCTTCTTTCACTTTAAAATTGTTGTTCCTTGGACTGTCACTACAGGCCTTGGCAAAAAATCTTTGTCCATCTTTTTTTTATAAGCCCCATTTTTAAATTGAATGATAAGACTAAGACAAATCAGTTGAACATTTATTTTCCAAGGCATAAAAATGAATGAACGGGGCAACAGGAAAAGGTATGCATGAAGGGAAACTTCTAAGATATTCTAATGGTTCTAATTTTAAAGCTGCCATCAAATCTTGATGGATTATGAAAGTGTGTCTCATTAGATAAATTACAGGCATGGCACTTTGGAGATCAAGAATGTGCCTTAATTTATTAAATGTGACTAAGTGCAAGTCCTGGCTCAATATTGAAGTGTAATAATAAATTCAGCTAAGGCTGCTCAGAGGGGGTGAAGATGCATTGAGCAGTGGGAGCTCTGTTTTGGAGGTTATTCACAAAGATTTAGTATTTCTTTTAAGGACATTACCCTAATGTTATGTGCAAAACATGCAGCAGGGACACAGAGAGATCAGCAACAGGAGGTTCAGGATGGTTATTTATTTAGGTATATAAAGATGCTGAATGATTCTGTAATGAATTTTGTATTGCGTGCAGCACTTAATGTTCAGCCCTCACGCTGCCAGTGTTAAATGTTACTTATTTTGTCAGAATAATGAAAAAAATAGATGTGCCGTATCCTTAATCTATTCATTTCTTGGTGCTGGAGTTTAAGAAGAATTGTTTTGCTCTTCTGTGCAAAAATAAATTATGGGGGTTTTTTAATATATATTACTCAGGTTTTACATCTTGCTATAAATCTAAAAGCAACAATATGTGTCCCAAGGCAAAGAAACCAGCCAATCTGAATTTTTTCATCACAACCAGAACTTGACCAAATAGCTGGATTCTGTTTTTCCCTCTGCTGAGAGCTGGCATTACCTAACTTGCACTTTCTCTCTCACCACCACCTCTCACCATAACACTGATAACAGAAACTCTGACAAAACTTTCCAAGTTCTTCCCAAAGAGGATTCTTGTCCTGTGACCTTTATTAAAATATTTATTGTTTTTTCCACTCTTGCAGCAAGAGCTGTTGCCAAATATTCTTAGCAAAACTCATTTCCCAGCAAATCTAAAATTGCAACTCTACCACTGCCAGAAATATCCACTCCATAGTGCTCTTGTCACTACCAGCAGATCCAGAGAATGTGTGAGGAAAAAGAGAGGAAGCACAAGCAATAATCCCTCTCTGCACCTCTGTGCAGTGGTTAAAGATGTCATTTACTGTTACATGAAATTTACCTGCATTACCTGGCAGGGATCTCCTTCCCCACACCTGCTCTGCTACCCGAGGAAACAAAAAGGGTGCAAGCACGAGTTTGGATTCAGAGCAAATTGTGGCAGGAGCTCAAAAATGTAACCTAGAGAAAGAAAAGGAATCTGCAGAAAGAAAACCAGGATTGAGATTTTCAATAACAATTTTTAAGGTTGCATGTGTGAGTCCCAATAATTTCACAATGGAAAAAAGGAAAATACAAAAAAACAGGCACTGCCCTAAACACGATTCTGTGTCAATTGGTTCTTCTCTGGCTGGAGGGCTGACTTTACTTGTGATTGCCTTCAACTTTTATAAAATTACACATTTTAGTTTTGTATGGTTGCAGTTCAGAATCAGTGTTATAGTAAAACTGAAATAAAGGATGTTCAGTTCTATTTGCAGGGCAAGACAGAGGGTTAAGTCCCTTTCAAAAATAAATTCACAGCAAAGCCTCCTCTATTCTTCTTTCCTACAGCATTCAGAAAGGCCATATTCTGAGCTGGATTGTATAAGGCAGGAAGTACTTTACCCTTTTGTGTGTGAGATAGAAAAATTTCTATCCACTCTTTCCCTGAAAATGGGCAAAGACAGAGCAGAGAATTGGCTGATGGATTTGATATCCCTCAGCCAGTGAGGCTGGGCCAGCTCCCAAAGGTGACAACTACAGCTCTCAACAAAGTTCCATCAGAAACTCTGACAGCTCACACTTCAAGGAGAGCTCCCAACAAACTTTATCACAGAGAAAAGGAAATACCCACAAGGATGTGAGTTTAGATACGGCAGCTGCAGGTTTTACAAGTTTTCCTGCAATTACCCAACTCATGAAACAGTGACACCAGTTCTGGTTCATTTCTGCTTTTTCTGAGGTATCCCACACTGCCCTGAAATGAGTGACAGCCAGCATGTTTTCCCCTTTTAGAAGGAGTCTCTGCGAATCCAGGATGGAAATGTGGAATGCTTTTGCTCCCTGAGGGAAACACAGCCCCTAACTTATCAGTAAGGAATGAAACTAGACATTTGGTTTGGAAATGCTCCTCAGTATGCATTAATTCTGGATTTGGGTGATAATTTTATCAATCCTGTAAGATTTGGGAATTTCTCTGAGGTTCTGAATGTTCAGCCATTGGTCAATTACATACAGTGAGACACATTCCCCAAACTCACCTCCAGAATGTGTCTTATGAAAATAAAACTCATTTTCACTACCAGTCCATAAAAACAAATGATCTTCACTATCACTGATTTTCCAATGATGATTTCATTTTCCTATATGCTTTTCTTCCCACTGATCGATTATCAGTGTCAATTTGGTAAATTTTATTTTTTTTTTAAGCACTTGAATTACATTTCTACATAACAATACATCTTTCCAAATAGTGCTTCTACAAGGACAGGAAAGTAGATTACACAAATACTGCCCATCTATCAACTGGAAATATTAAATAAAAATATTGTTTAAATTAAAGTGTATCTCATGTACTGTCTAAAGAAATTGAGTCTATGAACCAGTATTCATTTAAATCTTGACAAATTTTCCATTATAACATTTTTGTGAGAGGGGAGTCAATAAAGGAAGATTTGGACAAATGGTGCCAAAATCACATCCCCTAATTAAAAAAGAAAAAAAAAAAAAANAAAAAGGGGGGGGTTATTTTTAAGAATCATTGCAGGATATGTGAATGGGCATTCACATAGAAAGGATTTAGGCAGTTAAAAGATGAGCGTTCTCTTGATTGATCAAAATTTTATGCATTTCATATATTCCAACATGCATCAGGATGCAAATTATGAGGATTTTCTAACCCCAAATAAGCAAGAGAGCCAAGTCACATGATCCTTGTTTTTACCAAAAAAAGCAGATTTGGGTCAAACCTCCATGATTTTCTAAAAATCCAGATTAAGTGCATGGGCAATTTAGGACAGATAGATCTAAAAAAATCCTGCAGACAGGAGGGAGAAAGAAATCTCTGGTTCTATGAGACAATTCAGTCCAACTGACAGAAAGAGGCAACAGAAATAACACAAGTGCAGCACTAATGTGGGATCACAGGGAGAATTACATATACATAAACTCTGTTTATTCCATATACATAAACCCTCTGCAAAGCTTGAATCTCTAAAGAAATGTATCTAGATGGTCACTGGAAACGTGAAATATAGAGATTTCCTTCCTGAACAGCGACATAAAACTGGATTCCTGCATTACCATTAGCCAACAACATATTTTTCAGGGCTGGAGGAGAAACTGGAAAACTGTCACACATCAGGTTTGCTGGGAACAGTGTTGATTCAATATTTCCCCAGCACAGGCCCTTGTGTCTCACGAGGGACAGCAGAGCACTGTGTAACACTTTTATTCCTGCCAGTTTTTCCTGCAGGTGCATATAGTCAATCTACTTCCATTTCCTCTATTGCTCTCCCCAAAGAATCCACCTTTATTGGCTCTAAAAGCAAGTGACAGATTTCCCCCTAACTGAACAATCTCAGGCACTTTCTTTATAAATAAGTTATTTTGGGGATGTTTCTATATGTGATAAACTGGAACAAGGCTGTCTAATCTGTGGCAAGGCAGGAACTCCAGTCTCCAGGAGTTTTCCTTGATGAAGCTTTTGGGACCTGTATATTTTCCTAGCAAGTGAAAAGCTCCGGGTGTGTTGGAACAAGCAGAAGCAAGATTCATGAAGGCTGATAAAAGTTACAGCAGAGGTGAGGCATTTCCAGAAATAAACCAAAAGGGTAAACACCAAAGGAAACAAAAATGCCTTCCTGCCCACTGTTGAAAACTGAGTTTCTAACCAATTCCATGTGAGATCTAATTTTATGCCACTTAACAGACACTGTATTCCCTGAATCTGGTTTTTGGAATATATTGAATTCAATAGATACTGATTCTAAAGCTCAAAATAATGCAAATTTTCTGCAAATAAGGATGTACTGAGTAAAGCTTGATACAGGAAAAGCTATTCAGCTTTTTGAGTGTAGAGAGAGAATTACAGCACCAAAGCCTGAGCTGGGATAAATGAAGCAGTAAACTGCACAGTCATAACACGGTGAAATACAGTCAACAAACAAAATAAAGACATCCCCAGAACCAAAAATAGTATTGAAACCATTATAACTGCTGCAACTGGGGCGGGGGGGGGGGGGGGGGGGAAAAAAAAANTGTCAGAAATAAAAAAAAAATATAAAATAATAATAATAAAAAAATCAGTCAATATTGTTAAAAAAATCAAGTTAACATTCCTCAGTACTGCTCCCCCCTGGAACAATCTCTGAGTTTCTTGTTTCTTTGTAAATGTATTACCTAAACAAAGTTTCCTGTAAATGTTTTACTACTAATTTTTTATTCAGCAGAAAATTAGACTCTGAAACAAAGCTATCCACCTCAAAATATCTTTAAAGAATAAATACTGTGCTAAAAAATAGCAATTAAACTTCTCACTTCATTTGCCAAATGTATATGAAAAATGAGCTCTAAAATATCGTTACTGTTGGTAAGATTAAATCAAACAAGCAAAAAGATAACCTAGAATTCTTTGATCTGAAACATGCAGAACCATAAAATGTTTGGAGATGATAAAAATTTGACATTGTGGATAAGCTTCACATCTTTTATTCTTTTTCATAAAGAAGTGTCAGACAACTATATAAAAATAATAGATCAAATAAACATAGACACTGTTGTACACAGAGCATAAAACCTTAAAAAACACTGAATAATTCAAGGGAACTCCAGCAACACTTGTAATTTACAACCCTTGCAATTTTTCATAAAGCAATACTTTTTCTAATTCTAGTCTCTTTTCTTGCCTGTGCCTCGGGAAAGAGAAAGGCAAAAATGGAAACCATAACTACAAATATTAAAGTGTTTGCTTTTAGTATCAGTGTAGTAAATATGCCATTACTCTTAGATGGTAATGCAATATGCAAACACTATTTGTCCCAGATCTCTACAGTAAACAAAATTTTCAGAGACTATAATATTTTTCTCTCCTGCTATTTGCAAGATTACTTTGCAAAAAAAAAAAAAAAAAGTTCTAATTTTTGAATACCTTCTCAATACAAGGTACTAGAAAAAGAGCATCACACAATGAACAATAATTTTTATCTCTTCTTGGGAAAGTGCTCAGGTTTTCAGCAATGTCTTTAGCCTGGGTCCAGCTGGATTTGTTAATTCTGCATTAACTTGAGGATCTCCCCATGATGTGACATTTGTCCTTAGGAAATCAAAGATCTGGTTGGTGTCACTGTTACCTCTGATCTCATCCTGGCAGCTGCTCTGTCACTTTAAAATACACTTTTTTTTCTCTGTCTTTCCCCTAATTAATATCCCTGAGGCCAAGAGTTTATGCACAGGGGAAAGAAGAGCTCACCAGGAAAATCAGAGACACTCAGAGTGACCAAACTGGGAGTTATACATCACAACTTGATTTGGAGAAGTAAACACCACATCCTAGTCTCACTTTTACCTCCTGTACATGTATTTTGTGTGATCATACTCACACTACTGTTTGCTTGTTTTTAAGACTATTTTGTTTCCCATTTTTGTATTTTTATATTTGTTTTCAGAAACTTTAATATGTGACAACCATAAAAGATTTCTTCAAGCTGAAATTTAGGTTGAAACAGGAGTCTACATGTAGTAGTCAATGTGAATTTATGTAACAAATCTCCTCATTTAAGACATTTTAGACTAATTTAGGAAAAAATCCCAAATAAAAGAAGAAAACCAACAAAACAAAACTCGATTTTGGACTCAATGCCAAAAAATACCCTGCTTTTCAAAATGATAAAAAAATGCCATGAGTTAACAAAGCAATTTTATTATTCTAAACCTGCTTAGTCACTCAACCTGAAGTACGGTATACACACAATACTCCCAATTTTTGTTAACTGCCCAAAAAGCAGACAAGTAGTGGAGCTGCAGATCTTCACAAACCCCTCAGCATTAGGCCAAAACCCACCTAAACTAGAGGAAGATTCATCTGAGGTTTCTCTTTCTCTTTCTTTCCAATTTACCTCTTTTATCAACAGAAACACCAAATTATTTGATAGAATTTTAAGACTTTTGAAGCATTTCCAGCTGTTTTCACTCCTTCCTACTATTTTTGTGGATAAAACTGAAGGGCCCAAAAAGAAAAGATCGATTAATCTTTGCATGCCCAATGAATTATTTCCCTCAATAAATTCATTTCTCTCAGTAAAGAAGAGTGTAATTAATGACACCAGTTTCTCCAATGTAGTTTTTCTGAAAGGGATGTGGTTTTTTTAATACGAAACCTTGATGTTGATGAGAAATTCTTCAGAGAAATTAAAGCTGGGGGGAATTTTAAAAGCTTCCATTGGAACTTCTGCTGTTCCTAGAAATGAGCAGGGCAGTCCAGTAAATCCCCTGCACCTGTGCCCCATGTCACACCTGTGCTGGTTCCTTTTAGTTCTTTTCTGTGAACTTCTTCCCATCAAATGTTAAATTTTTTGGTGTTGGTGGATAGAACTGAGCTACACGAAGTGTGCAGAACACCAAAACCACCTCAGAGCTCTGGGCTACACATTAAAAAGCCTGATTAAAACCAAAGCAAAACCCAAAAAACCCTGCTGCCTGTCCTCTCAGCCAAAGCAGTTCTCACATTAATAACCCAGTTTCCACCTTCACCTCCCTGCCTGGAACATCCCTCCCAGCCCAGCAATCACTGCCTCTGTTGGATTTGCAGGGATTTTTCCTGCCAGAGTGCTGTCAGTGCTCCCCATGTCAGCGACACCTGGCATCCTCTGAGGCTCTGCTCAGTTTAGTGGCAGCCAGGGAATTGTGATTGTCTCCTGCTCCAGTGGGCCACGGACCGAGGAGTTCCTGAGCAAGCCTTGGCACAGAGCAGCAAAGCAGCTGTTGGGCCCTATTGTTGTGGAGAGTGTGCATTTTGACAACTACTAATCATGTATTTACTCTGAACAGTGAATAATCTTATACGTTTATTATTCTCTGAATGTATTTACCCAACAAGTAATGGCAGCTCTAAATGAGTTTCTTATGTCCTGGAAGGAAAACACAGACGGCAATTAATTAGTTTATTGTTATTTAGCAGCAATTTATTTATTTATTTCCCCGAGCCATTCATCAGATTCATCAAAGACAGAATGGAAGGTAGGTTTTTTTGTGGCATTTATGGTTATCAAGTGTCTGGCAAAAATTCCTTCTGAACTATTCTAGGTGACCTCAATTGTATTTGAAAAGAGATATCTAATTTTGTCCTGAACTGGGAAGAATTAAAAACAACCAAAAAAAAATGGATGGAGTGAGTCAAACAAACTGGTTCAAGTTGGTGGTTACCCATTCTGTGTTAAAAACAAAACAAAACAAAAGGAAGCAGGCAGATGAAACTGAGTTGTGATCTTTGCAAAGACAGAAAGCAAGGAGTGATTTAACTTTTTCAGATTCTTTGGGCTGTGAGGACAATGATTCAGCCCAATGTGGGTGAGGAAGGATAGACCATCAGACAGACATCAATCCTCAACGGGGCACCTGATTAACAGTTATTCCTATTGTTACAGAAATCTTCTTTTACACAGAGTACAAGGTTCAGTGAGGGATTCTGTGAGTGGCCATGCAAAACCATGAAAAAAATCACAACTGCACTGCTGATGATGAATGATCACTAATTATGAAATTAATTCATTAGAAGCACACAGGTTGCAGCCCTGGTGTCCATTTAAACCCCAAATGGAGCATGAGGACATGCAGGTGATATTCTCACCTGCACAAAACCCACTGGCAGAGTCTTAGGAAAGAATGTGGGGCTGCTGGTCCTGCAGCAGGGCTGCTGGAAGGGCACTGGGAAGTCATTTTAACGAGCTGTTAATGGCAATTATTCCTCATTGTAGCACAGCTAAATGAGAGAAGCAATGAGGTACAAACCTTAACTGCCTTAGGATAAGCCTGGGGAGATGTGACTTAAAGGCAAGAGGGAATCATTGAGAGCTAAGCACAGTTAAATTCAAAATACTGCAGGCCCAGAATGGCCTTGGAACAAAATGCTGAATGAAAACACTGATGTTTATGAAGGACTTCAAAAGCTACTATTTTAAAATGTTGTGATATAACATCCAAATAGTTCATTTTGTTTGCTTATTTTTAGCCCCAAATCCTTTCAGTCACTCTGACCTCTCCTTCTGTCAGTAGCTGGAATGCTGCCCTCCCCCATAATCTAAACAGAGATGCACTTAATCTTCTTTTGGGACTAACAAAAACATTCAGGGTCTGTATTTCTTGAAAGGACTATAATGATTTGTGTTGAAAGAGTTGATTTAACTCATCATCAAAACGTTTGGATTTGCAACTCAAGCTAAATTTTATTTTCCATTTTATTGCCCATAGTCTCAGGAGCAAATTGAGATAATGTTGTAAGGGCAAGCTGTATGGATTCAAAAGAGGTGTTTTTTTTTTTTTTTTTCCTTTTAAAGCTACCTATGAACCTTACTGGTTTTGGGGGGGTTTGTTTTTTTTTTTTTCTTTCTTTTTTTTTTTTTTTTTTTTTTCCTCTTTTTTAA
>VYXD01006604.1:90094-115083 GCA_013397195.1 Hylia prasina
ATTCTGAACGTTACCCCTTTTTTGCTCTTTTCATTCACTCAGCTTCCAAAAAAAGCCACAAAGAAAGTTTAGCCTGCCTTTCCCGTTGGTTCTTTGCCTGAGAAGCTCACCTCTGGAGAGGCACAGAGCTTGTAGCAGGCAGTGTTTTAAGGCTGTGTTTCTAATTAAGTGAACAGGTGGCTCCAGCCAGCAGGAACTACTGAGCAAACAAACCCAGGGAGAGCTGGGACTTGTTGGAGCAGATGGTGTGGTCTTTGTACCTCTTTAATGAAGACTGTGCCTGAGCTCTCTGCTGGCTTTAATCGAGCGCTTTCCTCGTCGTTTCTGCAACCGCGTTTGCACCAAAATAAAACAAAATGATTTCTGGATTAGAAAGGAAATACATTCTCTGCACCCTTCAAACGTCTTCGAGCATAGCCTGATGTGCTAAGTTGTATCCTGCATGCCAAAATTCATGTAGAAGGTCAGAGCACACCCAATGCTGTTATCTGAACCCATTTCCACACTATAAACTGGTTTAATACTTGCATCATGCCAGCAATCACCTTGTAAAACTTAGTACAAATATTAAGCCGTTAAAGAGAGGTAGACATTAATAGATTCTTAACACTCCCTTGCCAACCCCTGTTCCTAAAGTAATCTATCAATGATTTAGAATACATTCATTAAATTATAACCTTTCCTTTATAGATTTATGTGAGCATAGTCCAAATCAGAGTTCATATTAGGAACGGGAAAATTTGTTCAGATTTTTTCAGTGAGGTTCGTGATTCTTTTTTGCATCATTCCATTTACTTAGGAGAGGGTGATCAGAAAGAAAAAAGTCCTGTAAAAAGAATTCCAATGGGAAAATGATCATTCCATCTTGAGTAGGGATTAAAGAGAAAAATAGGGAGCAGAACAGGGGAAATTTCCAGACAAATTCAGTTATCAAAATCAGAAATTCCAATAAATCATACTTTCGTACAGTTCTGTACTATCACAGGGGCCTCATTAACTTATCAAGTATTCATACACACGGTCTTACATTCAACATTTCCTAAAATTCATCCACCATGTATAACCCTTCAAATACCTTCCAAGGGTGAACTGCAAACTGGTTTTCCTAAATCAGGAATAGCTGAGGTTCACCTGAGGGTTTAAACTCCCCCTTGGCTGTTTCTGGAGAGCAGAGTCAGCTTTCCAGAGCACAGTTTTGAGGATATTGCTGGGAAGTTACACACGAGCAGGAATGCAGGAAAACATTGGGAGTGGAGAGGAAAGGAAAACAACCCAAAAAAGTCTGTGCACCATTCGGCCAAAGAAGCACCCTGAACATTGTTGATGGAACCTGATTATTTCCTAACTTGGATTTTGTGGTTCTTTGGTGTTTGTTTTTTTTTGTTTGTCTGTTTTTTTGTTTGTTTTTTTTTTTTTTGTCTTTCTTCTCTCAGAAACGTTTGAAAACGTTTGAATCTGATCCATAAATCCCCACATTGTCAGAAAAGAGGGAAAATTATGCAGTGATTTCCAACTTATGTAGCTGGTCATTTTTTATTTTCACAAAATTTGTTCTATCATTGGGGTGATTAATATCCATAGTGGCCAGCATATGTGGCAGCTGAAGGCCAGGCCAGGTGCCATTTATCTCTAAATGCACAGGAAAAATGATTTTGGTTTTATCAAATGGAGTAGATATTTGGAAGGATGAGAGATTAAGACAGCAGCTGAGGGTGCCAGGTATTTTTATTACATCTTTGTTCCTATGATTTTAATTTTTACATTTGCTAACATACTGTGGTGTAGTATGGCTTGATCTTCTAGGTTTAAATAAAGGCGTGGACACTCATAGAAACAGAAATGATGGATGGAACAGAAAATAAAAGTGGAAAAGTACTATTTTAACTCCAGCGCTTTTACAACGACTGCTACATGGTTGCTATGATAACACTTGGTAATTAATTGAAAACCACATTTTACCCTATCTTTGTGCACAAATTCAATTGGTAAGGCAAAAAAATAAGATACATTGTGGCCCCTTCTGTAGAGAAATACTCCAACATGTAATAATTTGGCTGAAATACTGTAAGAATACTGGTACACACAGCTCATTATTCTTACTATTCATATCACTGAACTTGTCTTGCTAGCTCTATTTATTTTTCATTGGAATAATTCTATGGGGAACTTCAAAGCAATTAGTTCAGGAGCACATGTTAAAGGGTGAAGGGTTTCAATGTTGCAGCAACGTAAGATAACTACAGATCACAAAATCTGTCATGGAATAATGCAATCAAGAACAAAGCAAATTGAAGCTTTGTTTTCAGAAGATAAGAATGCAATGGAATGCATCAGTAGCTCCCCTTGCTTCTTGTGCTGTCTACCTAAATGAGACTCCCTGCTTGCATATTTCAAAGTCATTGGTTAATTATCCTGGAGCAAAACTGCATTTTGGGTGCTCTGATTTGAACATAATGATGTGACTATAATTCGAACAAATTGGAAATATGTAAAGTTGAATACTTGATTTCAGATATAATCCAGTAATTAAAAACATAACAAATCATTTAGCAGGAATGCTGCCTTTGTCACTGAGGAAAACTGCTAATTGCAGGGCCCATATCTCCCCCAATATTTGCAGTGCTTAGCTCTCACTACAAATCAAGATCCAACAGCAGAAATAATGAATTAAAAGATATTTTGTTCCAGGCTTTTAAACCATGCAGACAATACTGAGTAAGAAAGAACAAGATGGACTAAACAGGCATCACTTGTAGTGTCAATTTAATTGTTCCTGTGCACTCCCTTTACAATTCAAAATAATATGCCAATGTGTAAAATTACACAGATAATAAGTATAGTAAATATAAGGAGATCATCAAACACAAAATGAATGTTGAGGAATATTTATTTTAAAAACATGTTGCTGGTATTATCCTGATAAATTATTATTGAGCCTTTTTGCTGTCCATCCACCCAATTAGGACATATTTCTGATATTTTAAATTGTGTGAATGAATGCTATTTTCCCTTAACAGAGGGCCATGATTCTGAATGCCATTCAGGCAGCAGCATTTACCAACACTTGTAGGAACTGTCCCTGTGGCAGCTGCTCCCAGGCACTCAAGGTTAATGTCATTGAATGTTCTTTCACTGGCAGACCAAACATCCCTGTGAAAAAGACCTGCTCCAAGCATGCTGCAAGTGTATTGAAAAGAAATACATATTCAGCAGTTCTGCCCAGCCACGAACACTGTTCAGCAGTGACCAAAAAGAGAAGATGAAGGGTAGGAACATTTCACAGGTCAAGTCTGTGATGTGAGAACTCAAATGAAAGCCACCTTTCTTAATTCCTTGTTCCCTTAGCAGTCTGTTTGATCACAGAGGGAAACCTGTGCTTCCACATGTGGCAGTCTGCCTCCAGAACTTGTTCCAGTGTTGTCTATTTTTCGACCCCTCCTGCTACAGGGAGAGCATAAAATCCATATTTCTTTGAAATGCAACATGGTGCTTATATAGGAAAAATATTATTTCCTATTGACAGGGATGCTCACATCTGTGAGTGTTTTTGCCTCCTAGCAGTTCAAAATCTGCTGCTCTGGTGAGACCAGACTTAACATTCTAGTAACAAGCACTGACATCTGCTGAGGTTTTAAGCACAGACTGAAGTTACTTTACAGGGATGAGTTGTTTGTACAGATAATGATCCACAGACTTTGAGGGAATCCACTGATGCTGACTGACCCATCCCCATTTATCTTTCTTAAAAATCTCAGTGTTTGTTTTTTTCCTCAATGTACAGGCCAAACCTCTCCTTCAAGTCCCCAGCAAGTTGCTGTAACTGGTGAGTGGCATAAAAGCACTGAATAATATTGTATTCTGCTTGATGAGACAAATTCATCAGCCTGCGCCTCGCCTTATTTTTGTCATTGTGACACAATTTTGCAAATTGGTGAAATGCCCATGATAATACCTTTTCTCAGGATAGTTAAACATGCCAATTGGTAATTAGCTATTAACATCTGTGTTTTGTTCAAACATTTGTCTCCTGTAAATATTCTTTAAAAGCTGAACCTTTGTTAGAGAAGAGAGCAGGAGAAGGGATTATGGATGTTTGCTTTGGCTGGGAATTGGACTTTGTATTGTCTATCATTTCTCCTTTATTCCAATAAAAAAGGCAGTGTTGTAACACAATAGTTCAAGGCTACAGCATTTCTGAAACAGCACTACTTGAAAGTGACATAAATAATGTGGACTATCCAGGAAAAAACAACAAAATAAACCCCAAACAAACAAAAAACCAACCAAACAAAAAACAACAAAAAAAACCAAAACAAAACAAAACAAAAAAAAAAGGAAAAAAAAAACAAACAGAAGAACCCCAAGTATATTATCAACAAAAGACTTGGAGGAGGAAGTATAAAGAGAGGACTGGCACAGATGATCGCCAGGACAGCACTGGATTTACCTCTGTTATTCCCGATAATTCACATTATGTGGATCTTCAGAATGATAGACTGAGGTGCTTGGAGAAAGTCTAAATGCATCAGGAAATGAAGAAAAAATGTAGTTCTAGCACGTGAATCTCTCAATTATTTAGCACTCTCAGGCATTAATCATTTTGCTAATTTCAGATTAAATACTGCTCATCTGACTCCACTACTGTCCATAGAAGAAAGTGTGTTTCAGTATGCTGGTGAAGAATTCTTAAAAGGTAAATATCATACTACGATAAAGGAGAACAAGTAGTGAGCATGAATGGAAAAGCTACCTAGCTAAGAGATCTGAAAATAATTACAGCACTAAAAGTCAGTCACAGGAACACCAATCAAAAAGAAAATCTGGCATTAAATTATCATATGCAGTGCACATAAAATAAAGATATTTTTAGCCAGGAACGGGCTCAAAAATAAGAAGGCTGTTCAAAAAATTTTTGGAATGTCTCAGCCTCACTTATTTTCTTTCTCTACCTAAGCATTACTATTTGTTATTTATTTTTCTTATTTAGGTAGTTGTACTAAACTTCTAAACTCATGTGCACTGGACTCCTAAAAGTTCAGAGTCCTGCTATTCTTAGCACACCATGACATATGGTAGTTAATTTTTCTTTTCCTTTCTTTGAATTGCACTTCAACATGATGCCACTCTGGATATTATTAAAATTATTGTTCATGCCCCGAATATCTGGTTAAACAGAAATCTGTGATTCAAATTATTAACTAAAGCGAAAGGAGAAAAGATGACAACATAAAGGGTCTTATTTTTAATTCTCTTTGCAAATCTCAGCAGTTAAAAGCCAGATGAATAGAAATCAGTTAAGGTTCATTACTGCTTCAATCCGTCCAGAGAAAGGGAAAGAGAGAGGCTCTGGTACATTAACTTTTACACTTGTGACCCGGTAAATAATGTTCTAGTTAGAGCTATGACTTCTTTCAACCCACAGCTCATATAATTTCTATAGTAATATATTAATTTCTTACACTGCTAAGTGCTGCTAAAGGCATATCTGAAGGATATCAAACCGAGAGCACTCCTTTAAAAATCACAGGTGCACACTCAAAGCGTTTTAGGTGCCACGTGGCTCTTTAAGTAAATGAGGAAACGAGGCCGTCTGTCAGAGCCACGGCGCTCCAGATCAAACCCCAAATTTATGACGAGCCTGACACAGCTGACATGCTTCCATTTCCTCGTCACACGTGGCAGGGAGTGGATTTCCAGCTCGCTGGGATCATTTGACCAGTGGCTCAGTGGCTGGGATGCCAGAGCTTGTGGCAGTGAGTGTTTTCGGTTCCCTGATATCCAGGGCAAACACGGCACTGAAGAAGGAGCAGGTGAGATGGTGTGGCCGAAAATGAAAACTCACTTTAACAGGAAAGTAAAACAGGGACAGCGCCCAGAAACCTCATGCTGTAAGGACGCAACACCAAAGACCAGAAATGAGCCGGGGGAGTGGCAATGTATAGGCTCAGGGGTAGAAGGTTCTAGAAACATGACCAACTGTGGAACATTGACAACCAATAGGGGAGCAGAACTTGGGTTCATTAACATAATAAATGCAAAGGCTCCTGGGAGGAGATCTCTGCCTCACCTCAGGTTAAACAAATGTCTCCCAGGGCTTGAGGCCGAGGTCTGGCTGGCCAGGGGTGAGATCTTTGCCTCAGGCAGGCTGATGCCCACAAGAGCTGAGCCCGTCCCCTGAACAGACAGCAGGGGTGAGGGCTGGGATAAGGGAGGAATGTCCACATTGCGTTTGTCCCCACAAAAGGATTTCTATCGTGTCCTAATTCCATTTCACTTGCAAGACAGAATGCAGAAATTAATTCAAATGCAGTTAGTGATGTCACAGAAAGAGAGGTGCTTTATTTTATTTGTTGAATTGTATTTTAATGATTAAAAATTCCTTCCCTGTAGTAGTTGTGTTAAAAAGGATTCTCTTTTTGATGAATGTGCAGGTTGGTTTGGGAGAAGCCCAACATTTTGAATGTGGAGAAAGTGTCAAAAATACAAGGGACCTTTTACTCTTGTTTAACCAGTAGCACAGAAGCTGCACAGTGAGTAAGCCAATAACTGAAATATGATTTGGAAAGGCAATTAGATGTTAAAAATCACTGCCCCTCTCATCTACCTAAGGTGTCAGATGTAGGCAAAAAATTAATTTCCATTGATAACAAGGTCTTGCAAACGTCTCAGCTGCTGGACTTAACATATTTTCAGTAGAAAGAGTCCAAACCAGAATGATGGGGTATTCTCTGGTTCAAGACAGAGAACTTCAAATTCTCTTACATACAAAAAAAATAATCAAGGTAAGCCATGAATATTGGTGATGTCTCCTAGTTTCTTCTTCTTCCTCTCATTTTAATATTTTAACAATACAAGTTACAATGCTCCCCTCCTCACTTCAGGAGGAATTTGTCTCTAAGTGAACTATGGATGTCTCCAGTCTGATCTTGAAGCTCCTCATTCCTGTTTTACTCTCTTCCTCTATGCAAAAAAAGTTGGCTTCACTGACTTTGCAACTTTTCTGACAATTTTGATCAGCCTCCTGCCCTCTGAGCCTCATCCTTGCCAGACCACACAAGCCCCATGCTCCATATTTAAGGTGTCTCCACTTTCCAGTACCCTTCATGATGTCAGGGTCCCAAACTCAATTGTAATATTCCAGCTATCACCAGCAATACATTGCCCAGTTGGGAATAATTCTCAGGCCCATCTGGTTTGATGCAGGGTATCATATAATTGATAGTTTTACCTGAGTGTAAATTTCTTACCTACACACCTTATTCAGACCCGAAGTAAGCAACCTGCACATGGAGTTAGTGCTTTCATAGCAAAAACATGAGCTTTCTGAGTTCCTGAGGGGCTTTCTGTGCCTCTCTGAATCACTGCGACCAAAGCCTGAGAAACCTTTTCCACATTACAGAGGTCCAAAACAGAAACATATCAGAACAAGGGCAGGCTGCACCTAATCCTATTAATGATGTGCAAAATCAATCCCCTAAAGCTTTCTAGGGCTTGTGAACAAGCAGTCAAGATGCCTTTGGTGATGGACAGAAATTGCAGGGTTTCATCCTGATTTCGTAGCCACTTCTTATTTTCGTCCTCTTTGCTTTTGCTGAAAACTGATTGACTGTAAAAGATCTGCTTCAATGTCAGTCTCCTGTTAACAGCTGGGAAGTCACTTTGTCTTACAGCCACGAGGAAACACGAGATAATCACCCTGCGACAGCCAGACCCAGCAGACAGGAAGAGAAGCAAATCTCCTTTTGTTATTCTGCTTTGCCCGTTTCAGCCCTTACCGAATTTCCAAACAGTGAAAGGAAGAACATCCCCTTTCAATTCCCTTGGTGGCTGGATAGCCGGTACGAAAGCTCATTTTCAGCTCATAAAGCATATTTTCAGGGTAAAGACTGAGTTTCTCCCTTCTCTGCTACTAAAAGTACAATTTACAGTTTTCACTGATCTCTCCCATTTTAGGGGAAATAGTCTCTTCACTTTCTTAGCTGAGTACCTCGAAGTACAGTTGAGCTAGACAAGAGTACTCCAGGCTGAGGAATTCAACAGGAAAAAACTGTACAAAGAGGCAATGCTATGACACAAAAATCTGGAAGTGAACAGCATTAATGCAATGCAATTTGGTTGCTAGTTTCTACAAGCACTCGAATGTAAATCAGAATTTCTACTGGAAATGGATTTTGTAACTAGAAACACAGGGAAGGAAGCATAAAGAAGACAATCTCCTTTCCCTTCATTGCCTCTGAACTGTTCCTTGTTTTCATAGGTGCTGCTTCTCATTTAACAGAGACATTAGCATAGAAATAATCTGCATCAAATCTGTCTCAAAGCTCCGCTCAGTCCCAGGAGTTTTGGCTGCCTAACTATATTAGGATCACAAGCAATTTGAGTCATTATATTTTAGATTCAGATTAGCTACGGAAAATACAACTTAATTTCTATTAACAGATAAACATTACAAAAATATGATTCCCCTCATAGTCACATAATATTGAGAGCTTTCCACTGCAGTGCATTCAAGGAGTTAGGAAAAAAGGTATGAAAGATGTCACTAACACCAGCAGTTTTTTAGTGAAACTGGTCTGACTTGGGCTAGTTGGTCATGCCCAAGTCAGACCAACTAGCTGCAGTTTCACATTCTACATGGCATGATGCCTGTAGAGAAACAGCTAAATATAGTTTTTTTCCCAAGTATGCCAATAAATCACAGGTAATTATTCAGAATTCTATTAACAAATACAAAACACTGCACTGGAAACACTGTTTTGCAACTCTCACCATCTCAGAATCTATTATGAGGTCATAGTTTTAGCTACTAAAAAAAAAAAACAACCAAACTACCAAAAAAAAGTTTGGCCCAGATCATCATAAAATCAGCAATAAATCTGAAATTTTATATAAAGAAAGGGCAGGTTAAAGATACTTTGCCACCCAGTGTAGTTATTTGTGGAAGCCTTCAGTGTTTATGAATTTCTGCAAACCTAAAAGTAATAAGTCAGTCAGCCAGACACAGTGTTTCAGAGCCATGAGCCAGTCAGGAAAAAAAATAACCAATAATGAGCATGATGTATTGGTGAGAGCAGATACTCCTAGATCATTTATTTAGCTCTGCCAGCAATTAATATGTGACCTTGAACAAATCAGTCACCTAAAACACAGTTTAAGGCACCATCTTCATACTGTACATAGGTACAAATGTAGTCTAAATCTCACAGACTTTCAGATGCAAATAGATAATTCAGGTTCTCTTACATTTGTACATTATTTTTTAAAGAATTTTTTGCAAGAGAATAAGAAATACAGCTTCAACATGGAACTTCCACAGCTACTTCCATGGAATTCTGTTTCTAGCTCCTTTGAGAAGGCATCAAACAACATTTTAATGCTACAATATTTATTTCTGCTGTGCCTGTTATGATGGTAATTATTATTTTTGCTTTAATTTTGCTATTATTATTGCTCTTTTTAATTTACTATTTTATTTTACTATTATTATTGGGTTTTTTTTCAGTGCTGTAGAGCAGAGGATTTGCTATGCAGTGCCATTGCAGAGCTGTGTCACAGCGAGGAGCCTGAGCACCTCAAACTCCTCCAGTGTTGCAAGAACTCTACAGTCTTTTCTCAGCTCTACAGATATGGGGCAACTGAGAGGCGTTTTTAAAAGGTTTTATTCCATTATCAATCTTGCAGAAGGGTGGGACACAAGAGATGTAAAACTCAACGCCATTCTATCAGAAGCTATTTCTTTGTTACAATCCCTTATAAATGTTTTTTGCCTATTAGCTTTTGCCACATGATGTTGCTAATACTTCTAGCACCAACCACCTGTTATTTTACCCTACATGGTCCTGCTACAATGCATCTTTCACGTTTCTAATTCTCAAAAATAGCTGGTCTGTTTGCAAGGTCATAATTTGAAACTTGTTTCCAGTTCAGTTTCTCTTTCAACCATCTCTGTCCCATTCCATGGGCTTTTCTAAGTCAGCACACCTTATCTCAGAGTTTGCTCACAGATGTACAAGACTGTGTGAGCCTTCTGTCAGGCTTTGAGCATTCCCTACAAATCCATTTCTCACAGTCTAGAGCCGCCTGATGTCCTCTGTCTGCACAACTAAAGAGCAGAAATGAGAAATCCATCCTCTGATTTCAGGGAGCAGAGAGGAGCAGCAGCTCCAGGAGGGGAGCTGGGCCTGGGGCAGAATGGAGAAATAAAAGGTGATTTCACCACAGCCAGGACACAGCGCTGCAAGTCCAGACAGGATCAGGGCCAGGTGTTGGATGTAGTATCCAATAACGGGACAGGGCAACCAAGAGGTGTTCCATGAGATTTTTATTTCATTATCAGTCTCACTGAAGGTGGAGACATAAAAGATGGTAAAACTCAGGCCATAACAGAAGCCAGAGCTCTCTTTGTTACAAGGCCTTTTAGAAGTTTTTTAGCCAACAGGCTAATGCTAAAAGCTTACAAGAGTCTACTTAAGCCAATCACTAAACACTACACATACACCTTATACAATAGTTGCTTGTTTTATATTTTTTGCAGCTCAGAAACTTCCTATGCGCCAAATATTCCAAGGCCTAACATTCAACTCTGTTTTAAACCTCTATGTAAGCTTATTGCAACTCTGTGAAAGTGTTCTGCTTTTTCAGTTCCCACAGCCAGGGACAGTGGCCAGGACCGTTCCCAGCCCAGGGGTCACCCGAAAAGTCCCAGCAGCAGGCCAGGGCAAGGGCAAGCCAGGAATCCACCAGGATGAGCCTGGGCATGGATGGACCTTTGGTGCCTGTTTCCCACAGGTCCTGTCCTGGGACAGGCTGGTTTAGCCAGCTAGGCTCCAGGCAGGGGCACGGATGGAACCCTGGAGGCTGAAAATTTCAGGGTTTCTGAGCTGAGGGGGGCTGACCCTCGGGCAAGCACCACATTTGAGACCTTGGGACAGGCTCCCAAACTGAGTGGTGATGGCACTGGGGTTGTAGGTGTGTAGTTTGAGTAGCATAGCATGATTTCACAAGGTGTAAAACTTAGATTTAAGATTTCAGTATATAGTCATATATGAGAGACAAGATGAAGAGCTTTAGGTGTTGTCTCAGTCCTTCTTCACTTTATTCTTCCATCTTCTTCATGGGTTTGGGTGGTTTTCTGTAATTGAGTAAAAAAGCCCTCATTGAAGTCTGCCATAATGACCTTATGGGGTCTTAATTGGGTCAGAAACATAAATAATATGTGTCACTTTAGTATTGGGTAATTATTGCTTAAAAAACCTGAGAAAGGGTTAGAGCTCCATTTTACCTCGTTTCCCCAGCTTGCTAGTTAAGCTTCCGGCTTGTGAGCCTGTAAATACCGTAAATAAATAAGATATCATAATAATAATATATAAATACTGTAAATAAATGACATACTAAATAAATACGGTACACTAAATAAATAAGATATAACAAATAAATAAGATATAATAAACATTCCAAGTCCAAACTCGACTCTATGTTTCCTTATATTATTCACTCTGGCCTTGTCAAAGAAGAACAGAAGCCAAATCCCTCACAGGGCATGGCCTCCAGGTGCTGCTCAGTGCCCTGAGGGGCAGGAAAAGGAGAGCTCAGTGTTCCTCCACCAAAAGAGAGAGGGTCACACCAGGGCGTGGCAGTGCCACCAATAGCTGTTCCCTCCGGGAGCACCTTCCCAGGAGCTGATCCCACTCTGGGCTGCTTCACCCCAAGTGCTGCAGCAGAATGAACCTGGGTCAAGCATCCCTTCCTAAGGCTGCATCCTTGCAGGGCAGGAGGCTGACCCCTAAATCCCATGGCTGTCAGCAGAGCCGCTGGAATCTGCTCCTTGCCCGCTCCTGGTCGGATCTGAGCTCCTCAGCTCTGATTTCAATTCCATTTCATTCAGCTTTGGAAGGTTTAGGAATCCCAGTCATGCTGTGTGGGCTCCTTAACAAACGTTCTCCAGGACAGTCCAAACTCTGGGTGAGGAGCACCACACAGACACAAAGCAGCATGCTCAGAATAGTACTGTTATTTTACATTTACATTGTTATCAGAGCTTCAGAAATTCTGTTTGTGGCGTCCAAAGAAGAGTCAGTAAGGTCACCATGTGCAGATAAAATTAGTTAGCATCACCATAATTAGTCCAGAGGCAGCCCTCTCAGAGGGATAAAACAATCTCTCTTCCATCTCCTACTCCTGATTTTCCCTTAAGCCCTTTCTGACAACAGGCAAACCTACTGAGGCTGCATTTCCTCATCTACTACAGAGGAAAAAAAATAAAAATAAAATTCAGACAGGACCCATCAGATTTCTCAGAGTGCCTTTGTGTCCATGCTTGCATAACATGATATGGGTTTTTTTTTTTTGCATAACACAATTTGCTTTTTTTCAGCAAAGCTCTATGAGGAGGCATTAAGCTGACATTGATTAAAAGTTACAAAATTCAGTTATATTTAGAACTTCATTTAAAATCTTAAAAACACCCCAAGGCCAGCACTAGGAAGACAAAACATAATTTTCTAATTCATTTTAATGGAAACACTTTCAAATTTTATTTTACTGAAGAGCACCGGAATGTGGAAACTTTTTTTCAGACTTTTAGAATGAAAAATCACTTTTGCAAATACAGTTAATCTGAACAAGCTTTCTACAGCAGCATCATTTTTTATACTACCCTCTCTCATATTTCCCTATCAATGCTCAAAGAAAACATATTTCCAAAGATTTTAGTTTTAAAAAGATTTCAAAACCCAAAGGGAAAAAAGATGTGAAATCAAACATAAATAACTATCAGATTTTTTTTTTGCTTTAAAACAGGAATTCCCAAACGTTCATTATAGGAATACGGAAAATAGAATGTTCTCAACTCAGCCAATCTGCCCAAAAAAACCAAAAAAAGGGGACAAGAATGCTAAAAAGAAACAAAATCTTAGTTATTTACTATATGATGATCATTGAAGAGATAAACTATTCAAGATAAAATGACTACTAGTCTGGTTCAGATTTACTTTCTTTTCAAACCATTTAAATCTGTTTATTCTGATATTATCTGTCCAGTGTTATACAAAGCAAACCACATTTATCTTTTTTGTTGTTGCTGTTGTTTTAAACTTGGATATCTAGATATTTAGATACAATTAGAGACGAAAGAAATGTGCAGAAGGATTATTAGTCCCTCTGTCTCTCACAGAGTGGAGGTGTTGGTGTACATTTATGTTTTGTTTCCTGCCATCTGGGGCCAATAGCTGCTCTAGCTTAGCAAAGATAAGAGAAAGAAAAAAAAAAAGAGCACCACATTCATGTTCCTCCAGCCTTGCCAGGGTTGCAACAGCCACAGACACTGCCTCAAGTTTTAATAACAGCAGAAAATCTCAATTACACCTTGCAAATCAAGGCCAAATGAGCAGTGCCAGCCCCTGGATTATCTGCCATGGCCATGAGCCTCCCAAAGTGCTCCAGCTACAAGAGAAAAGGGGAGGAAAATTAGGGGATGGGGTTGGGCTCCTTAACTGATGGCTCTGGAAGAGACCCTTTTCATTTAGGGCAACAATATTTGCCTTAATTTCAGTGAGCCTGCTTGTTCATGAAGCCCCCAAAGAGATAAGGGTCAACTTGAAACAAAATGAAATAAATTAAGTAGGCTACTGAAGAATCATAAGGACTTTTTTTTTTTTTCTAAAAGCAATTGGTTTACCCTTTAAAGTTTGTTTTTATCATGAGTGTTCATGCGATTGTATGAATGATTTGTACACTAAAAACCTACTTTTGTTTCCATGTACAACAATTTTTCAGCTTTGCCCACACTCATCCATCCGTGGATAGATGCAATACTGTGTGGCTTATTTGATCAAGCATACCANTAAGCATTATAGAAATACTAATTTCAAATAATTTGCCCAAAGCAGTAGAGGGCTGCAGGTTGAACCTCCAAGCACTTAGGAAGTTTTTAAAGGCTCATGTGATGAGCTCTAGTGATGCTAGAGCACATCCCTATAATTAGTTGTGCCACTTCCAGAGGGATCATAAACAAGTATACAACCATGAATAAAGCTTTGGGATGAGAGCTTAAAAGACCTCCACATCTCTCAGCCAAGGTGTTGACTTTGATACACTCACTCCATCACTTTGATATTGTGATATTTGATATTGCTCTATTGACTTTGATACACTCACTCTAATAGCAAACAGCCCATTTTTTTCCTTATTGAAATGTTATTTTTCAGGATTTCTGCACCACATACTTCATTACAGCTACTTAAAATATTCAATCTACCTAAACCCGCCAAAATAACTTATTGTTTTCTCATCTTCATGTAAAATGGATGTTTTTGAGAGCCAAACTTTGAGAAGAAGGTATTTATAGCAAACTGACTTAAGCCCCACTTCAAACAGTCAGGTTGACATGGAATACCACTGGTGCTTCTTTATTTTCCAATTATATTTTCTCATCCTGAAGTTAATAAAACTTTACATAACCTATTACAGTAGGGCCTTTTCAAGGCTCCAGTTTGACATTGCCTCTGAGATCAAAAAGGAACAATTCAATCCATTTCAAACAGGTTTCAGAAATGGGATGTCAGCATTGTAGGGTAGGAGCCTGACTCTAATGAGCTGAAGGATAATCACAGCTGACTCCCATTCATTCCCTCACATTGGAAACATTTATCCCAAAACTTTCTCTTAAATGAAACTTTGCAATCCAACAGCAATATAAGGGAGGAATGACAGAATTGTTCAATTCTGTCTTGTTCATTAGAACCTGGATTTTTTTCCCCCCTCCTTTTTAAAGAAAAGATGTCTTATGATTAAAATATCATTATAAATGAGATGCTAGCCTGTCATGTGGAAAATTGAGATTCTCTGCTTCTGGTGAGCTGCCTGCCAGCCTGAGGGGTTTTAGCTTACTTAAGTGACAGGCCCTCCTGTCTCACTAGTTTACACATTTAATTTTGCATTAACTGTTTTCATGTAGACTTTTTATTGTTTAATGTGCTCCAAGACACAAAATGTGCTTGTTGTCTGCTTGCTTNTTAACAGCCATTTTGAGAAAAGATACATGGTGAGAAAAATGTGGGTTTTTTTTTTTTTTTACCTGTTAAGTCATGCTGCAAGCTTCACTTTGGGGCCCCCCAAAACCCTTCAGATGCCTTGGCACCAGTGCAGTGTGCCCTCAGCTGAACAAGCACTCAGGATTTCAGGTTCAAAATGAAATATTCGAGTTTGATAACACAATATGTGTGTAAAATGAGTGCCGTAAGTAAAACTAAGAGGGCAATCAGATACTGTCTTCTTTTTTTTTTCTCTCTCTCTCTTTTTTTTTCTTTTTTTTTCTTTTTCTTTTCTTTTTTCTTTTTCTTCTTAAGCATTATAGAAATACTAATTTCAAATAATTTGCCCAAAGCAGTAGAGGGCTGCAGGTTGAACCTCCAAGCACTTAGGAAGTTTTTAAAGGCTCATGTGATGAGCTCTAGTGATGCTAGAGCACATCCCTATAATTAGTTGTGCCACTTCCAGAGGGATCATAAACAAGTATACAACCATGAATAAAGCTTTGGGATGAGAGCTTAAAAGACCTCCACATCTCTCAGCCAAGGTGTTGACTTTGATACACTCACTCCATCACTTTGATATTGTGATATTTGATATTGCTCTATTGACTTTGATACACTCACTCTAATAGCAAACAGCCCATTTTTTTCCTTATTGAAATGTTATTTTTCAGGATTTCTGCACCACATACTTCATTACAGCTACTTAAAATATTCAATCTACCTAAACCCGCCAAAATAACTTATTGTTTTCTCATCTTCATGTAAAATGGATGTTTTTGAGAGCCAAACTTTGAGAAGAAGGTATTTATAGCAAACTGACTTAAGCCCCACTTCAAACAGTCAGGTTGACATGGAATACCACTGGTGCTTCTTTATTTTCCAATTATATTTTCTCATCCTGAAGTTAATAAAACTTTACATAACCTATTACAGTAGGGCCTTTTCAAGGCTCCAGTTTGACATTGCCTCTGAGATCAAAAAGGAACAATTCAATCCATTTCAAACAGGTTTCAGAAATGGGATGTCAGCATTGTAGGGTAGGAGCCTGACTCTAATGAGCTGAAGGATAATCACAGCTGACTCCCATTCATTCCCTCACATTGGAAACATTTATCCCAAAAATTTCTCTTAAATGAAACTTTGCAATCCAACAGCAATATAAGGGAGGAATGACAGAATTGTTCAATTCTGTCTTGTTCATTAGAACCTGGATTTTTTTCCCCCCTCCTTTTTAAAGAAAAGATGTCTTATGATTAAAATATCATTATAAATGAGATGCTAGCCTGTCATGTGGAAAATTGAGATTCTCTGCTTCTGGTGAGCTGCCTGCCAGCCTGAGGGGTTTTAGCTTACTTAAGTGACAGGCCCTCCTGTCTCACTAGTTTACACATTTAATTTTGCATTAACTGTTTTCATGTAGACTTTTTATTGTTTAATGTGCTCCAAGACACAAAATGTGCTTGTTGTCTGCTTGCTTTTATTACCATGCAGTCATATGTATCTATGATCTTATACAGAGTTATATATACAGTAAAATTTTTTGAATGAAGACATTAAAATCCATAGACATTATACCCAGTGCAAAAAGATTTTATTTTTGTCAAATGACTAAAATGTAAAGGATCTGCACAAGCATTAGATTGTTATTTTTGGGGGCTGTCTTGTTCTTGAATGTTAAGTTTCACCTGCCACACTGAACAGTTTCATTCCTGCACCATTTTTTTTCAGGTCTTTCACGATTTTAACATAGATTAGATTGACAGTAACCACATTTTTCCTTCAGGGCAAAAATATATGTTTTCCTATTAGATTTTGAAGGGATAACATCAATGGTTGACCTCAATTTTGGCAGACTATTCTACTAACTGCCCTCCTATTATATTAGCCAATCAGTTAAAGCACTTCTGTCAGACCCAAGTACTTTACCTCTATCAGCTGTGATCAAAGGGGGGCAGGTTCTCTAATTTTAGAGGGTGTTTTTTTATTTCTTTCTCTCCCAGGAAGATATCAAAAGACCACATTTTAGTGACTGGCAGTCACGGAACAAATTCATCCTCCAGTGTGCAACCCAAAGGAGTATCTTGGTGCAAAAAGGGAGAGAGAGCAGCAGCTACAGTCACTTCTGGGATATCCACTCAGCATCAAAGATAAAGAAGTTTCCTGAGTGTTTGTACCTTCTCCCAGTTGTAATTGTCTAATGGCACAATGAGTCATGGAGCCCAAGCTCCAAGTCAGCAGGCAAAAAGCAAATCTCCCCGAAGCCAGGGAATGTTACCTATTAATGTCAGGGTAAATCAGGTCCTTGATGTCTTTTCCTTAGCCAGGCTTTACTAAGATTGCTAATTAAGCACATGTATGAGGGTACCTAACTTTGTTTCAGAGAAATATACTTGGGTGAAAATGGTATTTCTCCATTTAGACAGCAGAGAAAACTGGGAAATAAAAGAAGCAAGCGGGAATTAGACCCTTTATGGTTTTGAATATAGCAAATATTAAATTCTTTCTTAATGCAAGGACATTGCTCTTAGTTACTGGAAAGCTTCATTTCAGCCAGGTACTGAGGAAAATGTCAAACCTGCCTGTTTAGCAAAATGTTTAATGAATGAATAGGAAGGCATTAAAGGTAATGAGGTAAATAGTGCTATCACAGAATTCATCTGGATAAACTGAAATAGTCATCGCAACTCAAAAGACTAAGGAATCCACATTTCCCAGAGATGCTTGCAAAGGATCCATAATTTAAAATGGGGAAGGAAAAATGTTGAATCTTGTTTGTGTATTACTTAAGAGGATAAATTAATGGGACAAATTATTTATTCTGAAATAGTCACCATACTTTACTAATTGTGACAGCAAACATAGTGCAGGGATTTTCATCCATTTCAGTGCCACACAAAGATGTGAGGACATGCTTGGAGACACTCTGCAGGCCAAAGTGAATGTTAAGAGAGATAATTAAAGATGCTTTCATAGCTTTTCAAAGTTGCTAAGATACTGTCAGGTAGCATAGCACATCTCGGACAGCCACAATATCCAAGACCATTTTCTATATATTCATTTCCTGTTGCCTTCATTTTGCCTTCCCTTTCTTTTGCCTTTCCTATCGTTTTTTTGTTTTTTGTTTGTTTTTTTTTTTTAAGCTTCCCTGGTAATTGCAAACCTCTTCAGATAAAACATCCCCATCTGACAGGAAGAAATATTTATGTTTGGGATTCACTGCCTTCACTTGGCAATGAAGGAGTTTCAACAGCTTTTCTGACTAATAAAAAGCAACAAAAAGCAACACAAGTATAAAGAGGAAATTATCTGCAAAAACATGACTTGTAGCAAAGCAGGCAGCTGAGATGATGTATGTTTACCACTTCCCATACAGTAGGGAAAGTACCAGGAGATGGAGCCTTCTGTGACTCTCATACCTGGATTTTTATAGCAGCTGAACCCTTCAGTTCTGCAGCTGTGTAATTGGACAAAACAAAAACAAAAACAAAAACAAAGCATTGCGGGTGTTTGCATTAGACACAAATGAGAAGATGGAATAATGTGAAATAAACCAGCTTTGCAAATGTGACATAAAAATAATAATCTCAAATAAACAGTTCTGAGCTCTCTACCTGCCTGAAGCTTATGCAACAGAGGAGTTTGAGTAAGTGGGAATCAGCTAATATAATAATATAACATGATGATAAATGTGATGATATATATATTAATAGTGGATATTGAATAATTTAGGTGTTACTTTCATCCTCACAACAGCAGCATCCAGGCACCCAGACACAAAGGCTTCACCACTTTTAACTAATAACACCTCATCAGTGACTAAAGACATCTCAGCAAACATTCCTCAAATTAAAATTAAAAGCTGAAATAGCTATAAATATTGAAAAATTACTTCAGTTCTGACTGCCTTGATACAAAGCCGGATGGAAAAATTCTCTTCAGTCTTCCTTTGGATGTCCATTTTTCGCCATAGAGATGCGTTTCAATCCCACACTTAGCAATGTCTGGTTCTTTGAAAGGAGCATAACAAATGCCTGCTGAACTTTTCTCTTAAAACTTAACACCCAAGATCAAAGACTAATTCAATTAATTCTAATCTCTAAAGTTATTAGATCTGGGGGCTTTATCATTAACATTTTTTAGTCTTTTAATCCTTT
Source organism: Hylia prasina (assembly GCA_013397195.1). Lineage (NCBI taxonomy): Eukaryota > Metazoa > Chordata > Aves > Passeriformes > Sylviidae > Hylia > Hylia prasina. Next base: position 109,281 of record VYXD01006604.1, read on the forward strand.
ATACAATGACTTATGCAGGCACGTAATATCCCAAATGATAATCACCCTGTTGCGAATTCTAATAAATTTTTATCTGGCACAAATCATACATAAAGCTGTCAGTTTAGCTCCTTCTCTGTGGAAAAGAAAGGAGAAAATCCTGCTCATGATGGAAACAAGGGGTGATAAAGACTACAGATAGCAGTGCACTATTTGCAAGTAATCATTTATTCAGAGATCAGAAATTGTTTCCGGGCAGACATGGGGGAAGTTCTTGGCACTGAGCATGATCCCCTTTCAAGAATCTCAGTGTAAAAAAAGGGATAGAAAGCATCCCAAGGACTGTGAAATGCAAAAATAGCTCTCAGATGCCTTTTCTCTCTACATTGTCTGGAGTCATGAGAGGCAAGCCCTGACCCCACAGAAGTCAACAGAATTCCTGTCATTGTTGCTAGCAGGACCAAGCTTTATCACTGTTTTTATTAATAATTCATTCTTTAGAATGACTCTACATGTATTTTGACAGTGGCTTTGATTTTTCCATTGAAGAGAAAAGATGATAAAGATTTGGAGAATGTTACCAGCTCTGATATTAGGACAAAACTGATTGAAAAAAAAAAATCAGACCATGCTCATGTTGAGTTCCTACTCTGGCTAGCTACTAACTCAATTCCACTTGAACTTTTAATTAAAACAGTATTAGAAAAATAGAAAGACATAATGAAAACTTTTGTTTTATGCAGAAAAAGAAAGCCTTTACAGAAGTGCCAGAGACTGACCCAGAAGGATCATGATTAAGGTTTATAATTAAAGCTCATAATATCATAACCCTTCCTACCTGAGATAGTCTAAGACAGCACTCTGAGAGTAGCCAATTAAATGAAATGGAATCTCATGACATTTACATGAAACACACTTGCACATTATATAAAAATATGATACTAATGTGATACTAATAATAGTAGGTAATCATCCACTCATTGCTCAAGTTCTGTGCAGCCATTTTGCACTTTTTTTAGCTGAAATTTTCCTGTATCCTCTGAGCTGTTTCTCATCTGAGAGTACTTGTGCCCTTCCTCAGCCATGTCAAGTTAGATGATAACAACGCCGGGCACATCTGAGCTAATTTTAATGCAGATTATTTTTTCGGCCACGATTTTGTAGCATGAATTATTGCAAGGCCCTGGCACAGGGTGCCCAGAGCAGCTGTGGCTGCCCCTGGCTCCCTGGAAGTGTCCAGGGCCAGGCTGGACAGGCCTTGGAGCAGCCTGGGACAGTGGAAGGTGTCCCTGCCCATGGCAGGGGGTGGCACTGGATGAGTTTTAAGGTCCCTCCCAACCCCAAGCAGTCTGTGATTTCTGTGATGTGGGGAATCAGAGCCCAGCAGAGCTGAGCCCACAGGGCTGTGCCACGCTGAGATCTCTGCACTCCCACAATCAGTATTGCCAGCCCTGGGAGTTATTGCACCACCACAGAGAACAAAACGTGGCACAATTGACACTTCTGTGTCTATTTGCCTGTCAGGGCTCAATCCTGAGCTCTCAACAGAGTGACTCCCTCTGTGACATTATTCTGTTAGTTGCAAAACACAGCATTATTCCATTATTGAATGAAATGGATTGACCTGGATAAGAAGAAAACACTGTGCAGTTGACAGTGTCTCAATGCAATGAAAAATCTGTCAGGGATCATTACCAGTGAAACTGATAACCAATCAGCTTCTAATCTTTCAGAGTAAAAGATCAGTTCATGCAACAAGTCCACTCACCTCCTGGTATTGCAAAGAAAAGATCCCAAGGCTGGAAGATGTATCTTGAGTTGGCAGCTGGATGCTGATGATCCTGGTGGGTTCCTTCCAAAACAGAATATTTTGTGATTCTGATTTTGACTTGACAAATTTCACAAGAATCTTCATTATTTCTCTGCATCAGAATTCTTGTTTATAAAGCATCACAAAGAACTTTCAAATCTTAGAATGCAAAATCACTATTAGAACGAGTGCCAATTAGTACAAGAATTATCAGAATATCAGACTAACTAAGGATTGGATTTTAAACAATTTGAAATATACTGAACGTCTGTTAAAGAATATCTGACCCCAGTGTACGGATTTTGATATTTTGTCACTCATGTGTCAGTCCACTAGATAGATGCTGTTAAACTGTATCTGGAATATTGCATACACTGTTAATGAATGGAGGTTTAGGAATTGTGTGCCTTCATTTCCACTTGACAGTTCATGCTTTAGATAGATGCTGGAAAGGATTTCTCAGAAATGAGAAGAGACTGATGACAAGTTCTAGACATTGTCACAAGCTCTGGACTTGATGTGATGACACACCAATATTCTCATTCTCCTGGAGAGAATACATGCTTCAGAATTTAAAAAGTCACTTGTTTCAACAACCTGATGCTGTTGAAGAAAACCCAACCAAACCAACCCAGATGGAAACAGTTCATGACCTTAGAAACTGGGGGGAAGGATATAGGGAGTAGTTTGCTGTGGTCTTGTCTGTACTAAACGACATCTAAGTGTCAGTAAAGTTTAACAACTCTTTTCCTATTATAAAGGAAATTCTTAAGGAAAAAATTCAATAGATCACTGAAGATGAAGAGTGTAAATTATTTTTGAGGCAACAGAGAGGACACCAAACTCCTCTAAGTCTGCACAAGCACTCCATCACCTGCACACCCAGTCAGACTGAGCCAGTTCCTCAGAGGTGTCTCTGAACAATGAATTCCCTCCCCACATTCACCTCCAAACTAGGCTGTGATATTGAGATATTAATGCTGCTTCCAAGCTCTTTGAAAGCTGAGTCTTAACGTCCACAGCTTGCATTGCTTAAACATCCCAGTCTATAAAGTAATTTTGGACAGATTGCTAATTCTCTTTTAATTATGGAAGTAATATAGCAGAGACAAAATTAGACGCATTTTATTTGGAATGTTAAATATCGATAATGCTGGCGAATAGAGCAAAGAATTATTGATTAACTGTCAAGGGTAGCTGGTAAATGGTCTGTGTGCTTAATCAATGAGTTAGTACCCTGAAGAGAGTGATCCTTAAAGCACTTAGCCAAGCCTGGAGATTGATAGCATTCTATTTTATTTTCAACTTGCTAAGTATGTGCTGTGCGTAGTGAAAAGTATCTTTGTCATTGGCCTGAAAATAAAACTTGTTTTTGTGGATATATTATGTACTTATAGCTGGCAACAACCATTTCACACTTGCAAATTAAACCAATTCCTATCAAGTGACTGAGAGTCATGTTGATTTCAGTGAACCCAGAGAGATCTGGTAAACTGTCAAGATGAGTTTGGTTAAATGTTAACAGAGTTCAAAAGGAGAATCGAAAACATCAGTTCTAGTGAACTCCAGAAAGTAATCTGTGTCAGGTTTCCTTGAAGGGAAAAAAAAAAAAAAAAGAGAAACAGTATTAAAGCCCCAAGAACCCTGCCCAAACCTTCTGCACAGTTTTTGTGTACCCTGGCACTAAAACGGGTGTATGGAAAGCTCCACCAGAGACCAATCCCTGCCCAGTGGTTTGTAATATTTAATAAAATAGGAAAATACTCCTGATTCCTTGGACTAAGTATGGAGTTAGAGAGAACCACAAAGCACATACCTCACTCTCTTTTCCCATGCATTTAATCAGAGTCTCCTCATTAAGCTCAGCACTGTCCAGCATGACTTTGCTTATTTTTAAAGTATCTTACATAAACCTCAAGTTTTCTTCAGATTTCGACACCAGCTTCATGTCTGGCCCACACTACTGTGAGCTGCACCTTGCAAACCACAGGAAATTCCTGACCACTGGAAGCATTTCCACACCCATGTGGTATGCACAGTGCCAGGCAGAAACAATCACCAAAAGCCCAGGAAGAGGTCTCCATGCCTGTTATACTCTCAGTTTCCACATTAGCTCATGCAAATCATTTCGAGGGCTTTTTTAGCCAATTTACATAATGTGCACCATGCCTTCCTTTTCCTTCGTACATGCATTATTTTTATATTCTGTTTGCACAGAGCTCCAGTGATACACAGATAACAGGGAGCCTGCAATGCCTCCAGCATGCAGTTGTGTAGCTTACAAGTACAGAAAATTCCTTGTTCCCCTGGTTACTCTCACCAGATCTGAATTATAACATAAGAAGAAAGAAAGACAACTTCCTGGCTGTCACCAGTGAACCCAGCTATTAAGTAAAGATTTTGCAAATAGATATTGTTTAACATTTTAATTTTTCCTTTGAAAACAAGTAGGTAAGAAGAGAGCAGCTGTCAGTAAACAGGCAGTCTAAAAGAATTAGAGTCTCTGGAAGAGACATTAAGAATCTGGGATGCTGCGTGGCTGACAAAGGCAACTGGGGAAAGATAATGTTTGTAAAATCATTTGCTTAAGTACACTTTGAGAAATGAGTGGAACACGGCAAACTGAGATGTTAAACTTAGGCCTTGATTGTTTTCAGGATCCTGACAGAGCCAAGCACAGTGTAAGACATCTGTGGATGTGCATTGACCTGATACTCCCTGGCAGTCACAGCCTGGGCTGTGAAATTCTGGTTTCCACCACGGAGCAAGAAACATTTAGATATAAATGTGAAGTGTGATTGAGCTTGTCCTGAATTTTGAGAAAGGGCTGAGCCATCTGTGGGAGACAGCAGATCTTCAGAATTTGGTGTTGTCCTTGTAACAAACACATTCACCTTAGCTGGAAAGCAGCTGCCATGCAGTAGAAATGTGAATATTACAGATCTGATCCAAATGAATCCCTCACTGCACTAGTTCCTGCACAGGACTTCCCCTTTGACATATTTACTACATTTTCCACACCTGCCCTTCTACTCACAGATCCCTTACCCCTCCAGATCACTGATGTGGGACATCAAGCTGCAGAACATTCAGGAACATAAACCATGTTTCTGGCACACTGCATTATTCTACATCACTTGCTGTACCTCAGATCACATTACATCATGTCAAACATCCTGAAATTGAAATAATGGAACACGACACAAGACATTTGTTACATAATGTGATGTGACTGTTAAAATTTCACCAAAAAATATTCTCCTGGTCCATAGACTACTATCAAATCAGACTGGAGTTAATAAATCCAAATTGAATTTGGCACAGAGAGCATGAAAGTAAAATGAGAACAATTTTGTGCATGCATTATATACATAATCCTGTACTTAATATAATCATATTGAGTTGGAGATGAGGATTTTCTTGTTTGAAACTGGCAGGCTTGTGCAGCTAAACAAATGTGGTTGTTTTGTTTATTTGCATATAGATGTAGTAATAGAAATCTACACTGGACAAAAAATGTTTCCTTGCACAGAACTGGAAATAAACTTTGTAATCTTTTTCCTTTCAGGATGCATCATTAGGTGTCCTGAAAGGAAAACATTTGTGGACCATGAAAATTGAAAAGTAAGAACATTGATAAGTTGATTAGCGAGAACACTTTAGAATTAATTCTTAAAAAAAATTTATAGTTGAACCTGTCATTTGATGCTTCACAACTCTTTCCCAGTGGACTTCTTTATATCCTGTGCTGTAACAAACCCATCTATTAAATCCAGTACATATCTTAATGAGTGATGCAAATTTCTAAACAGCAAGCCCAGACAACTGATATCCCTGGCATAGCACAGAGCTCAGTTCTGATAAATACAAAGGAGAGAGGGGGTTTTTTTGTTTGTTTGTTTGTGGGTTTTTTGTTTGTTTGGTTTTTGTTTGTTTGTTTGTTTGGGTTTTTTTGGGTTTTTTTTTTGGTGAAAATGCTCAAATGTCCACACACACACACACACACCAAAAAAA
>VYXD01006604.1:115208-136643 GCA_013397195.1 Hylia prasina
ACAAACAAAAAAAAAAAAAAAAAAAAAAAAAAAAAAAAAAAAAAAAAAAAAAAAAGTAGCAGAGAACATTATGTCAAATAATTGTATCTATTTATGTCATCTGTAAAACCCAGTAATCATAGGTAAGCCAAAACACTTCTGACAGTGAACATTTTGAAGCAGTGAATTTAGGGTTCTGTCCTCAAAAAATACTCTTAGTTCTATTAACTCTACTGCCTGAAAGCATTTTACTTTCAGCCCCAAGTGTTTCCTGGGTTGAAATACCAAATATGTGGTGACTGAGTAAGCAGGGTAAAAATCAAGCTGAGTTCAGACAAATTGATCCAGACAGCGACACCTTTGAGACAGTGGCAGTGTCACCAGAGTGAAAGACACCAAGAACTGTAAATTCATTGAGTGAAAGATCCAGTGCATCACCCAAGCACACAAATGGAGAAAAACATGTTCTAAAGCAAAAATTACTCAATCTGTCATGATTTCTCCATTAGTCCTGAATTAACAAAAACTACATGCAACTTCTACCTTAAAATACTGTCACAATGAAGTATCTGTTCTAATAAAATTGTCAAAAGGTCACCCTGAGAGATAGAGGAAAGAAGTAGTGACAATTGGAGGCTCAGTATGGGCTGCTCTTTTTAAAGGGGCATTCTTTTTATCTGCTGTTAAAGAATGTACAATTGTTATATACATATATTACATATGTTATGTATGAAAACAAATGTTATATACAAATACAGATGTTAAAGAATGCAGAATCGCTACCTTGAGCTGACATCATAATAACAAAATAAAAAGCAAAAAACGATCATCCACCTTATGACATTACCCTCTGTAAATAAAATTACTCCAGTAGTGATCATAAAATTTCATTTTTAATGAATTAGCCATTTACTCTGGTGACCTCAACACATCAAGTGTGAGAGGTTGTTCTCTGTTTAGCAGGACGTTTAGTTGTAGTTCAACATCTTCACCAAATGGCTGGTGATTAAACCAAATCTCACTTGAGATTAAACCAAAGGGAAAAGCATACAAGTAAAGTGCTGCCATTTGTAGCCCCAGCCAGCAACGAGGTAGTAAAAGAAAGATCTCTTTCTGGAAGGAAAAGCATTTCCACGATGGAGCACAACTGCTGGAAATCAAACAAGATTAACCTGCCTCTCTTCTGTCTTCATCCTTGTAGTGGACAGGAGAGATATCACTTGATTCTTGTCCTAAAGCAACTGACTCAAAAGCAAAATCACATCTATTTCATGACTAGAATCAGCTTTCATCACACAACAGAAAGGGCGACCTGGAGAACTGAATTAATTTATCTTCAGAAGCCAGTGCAGAACCTACTCTGCTTTAATTACCCCTGAAAACACATTTTTAGTCTGCTCCTAAGTAGTGCAGTGACAGAGACTCCACTATTTCCCCCAGCAGTATATTCTATGGTGCAAGGGTTTTTACAACTGGAATTTTTTTCCTGATGTCTGGTCTAAATCTGTCTTGCTGCTGTTTTAATTCCATTATTCTTTATCATGTCCCCAAGAGCAATGGAAAACCAATCATTGCCTTTCTGTGTGAAGCAATTAGGAAACACTTGGAGCTCCATCACGCTCCCCTCCTCCTCGTTTGGATGGAACAATTAAAGCTCTGCCTGGCACATGGCTGAGCCTCCCACCACGCTTGCCTTGCCCCTCCAGCAAGGTAAAGCACAACTGGCATTGGTGGAATGCCAGATTACAGGTGAAACATAAGTTTCTTATTTAAAATGTTTATGTATTTCCACACCCCAATATCGAGATTGCTGTCCTAAAGCTGGTATTACCTGCCAAAAAATTAAATTCACTAAGAATTCCCCAAGCCAAAGGCAGTTTTACCCATGGCACTACCCACAAAGAGTCCTTTTAACTCACATCTCTGAGCTGTACCTTACTCTTTTCCAAACAACTTCTGCACCTTCTGAAGCTCATTTTGCACTTTTATCCTATCAGGGGTCTAATAGCACAATTCCAGGCTTGGGGAAAAAAAAACCAAAACAAAACAGAATATCTGTTAATTTTCCAAGCGAGTCAAAATAAACAATTGCAATGGAAAAAAATAACAAAAGGAAGAACCTTCTAAATTTATACTGGTACTTTGTAGTGTCCAAAATATTACACATGCTTGGACGCACAGAAGTGCTGGATATGCAGGCAAGGATCATATTGATGCTGTAAGTTCTCTGTGAGTTAATTGTTTTTTTCTGAAATATTCCAAATGAGTTGCTTTTGGAGGTTGTTTTCCCACTTGGTTTGTTTCACAATTGTTGCTTCCACGCTTAGAAACAGGAGTTGCATGGTCAAAGTGGCACAAAAATCATAATTAGACATTTTCCTGGTTTTCAGTGTTTCTTATAAACAGTACTGAGTATCACCTAATTTTTTTGTTGTTATTTTGGTTTTTGGTTTTTTTGGCTTTTTTTTTTTTTTTTTTTTTTTTGTAAAAGTGGCACAAAAATCATAATTAGACATTTTCCTGGTTTTCAGTGTTTCTTATAAACAGTACTGAGTATCACCTAATTTTTTTGTTGTTATTTTGGTTTTTGGTTTTTTTGGCTTTTTTTTTTTTTTTTTTCTCATGTAAAAGAACTGGTAGGAATAATCAAGAGAGAAAGAGAATTGTTTGTCACATCATCCCCAGCACGCTGCAGCTCCATGCTGAAAATGTACTTCAGTGATTCAGGAGCTGTGAAAATCCAAGCTGTGATCACCCAGGCTGGAAGGGGAGTGGGGGCTGATTTAAGGAGGGAGGTGTTGTTACATATTTTTTTTTAACATAATGCACAGTTGCCAATATGAAAAAAAAAAATCCTCATATGCTTCTCATTCTGCATCAGAACATGCCATGAAATATCAGCAAGCCTCGTTACATAAAGTAATAAGTGATGCACCACCCACATCTCTTTTTTCTTGTTGTTGTTGTTAACTTTTGTTTGTGATTTAAACCAATAATCACGCTAAACACTTGGAAATAAATTAAGCCCTTTCAGTCTGATTAAATTGGCTGAATGACTTTAAACATGTGACTCTAATCATCCCAGGATAGTCAGGGAGTTAATCATGCAAATGTCTTTATATATTTCACTTTGCAAAGCTGTGTTTTGGAGCCTGCACTCTCCCAAAGCATCTGCACCCTGCAGTGAGAACTGCAAACTGCTCCGTGTCCGAGCCATGCAAAAACTTCATGACCAGAAAAACAGCAACCCTGATCAAGGAGTACAATTAAAAGGTTTTGATAAGGGGAATATAAATGCAGCACTGTGGGAGCTAAGCACTGGCTGCAGGGAAGGGAGTAAGGAACATGGAATAGTTCCAACACCTCAGCCTCACTGCTCCTGCAAACCTTCAGGTGTGCTACATGGATTTTTCTGGAATTATTCTTTCTTTGTGTCCACTGCACAAGAGGAGATTGATGGTGCTCACAAATGATCCCTGCTCCCTCACTCTGTTTTGGAGACTGCACTTCCACTAATGGTGAGACTCATTTACTACTCATAGTAATAATTTTCTTTTCTATCTTCTGTGTGAAGGAAAATTTTAGGATAAGTGAGGAGAGTCATGGATTCCACCATTCAGTGAAAACCCTATTTTATTTTAACCAGAATTGGAACCTTTTCTACCATAACTTCTTTCCTATCTCTGAGATGATTGAAAAAGGTTGCATCTAAATCCCACATTTTGATATTACAGCTGACCTTCTTTAACGCTCTCACTTAACAGAGCAGTTGGAAAACGACAGAATATGGTCAAAGAAACACCACAGTTTCATAAAATTAATTACCCAATTAATTTTTTTATAATTTATCTCTCCTCTACAGAAGCTGATATTTTCATTTCCATTAAAATATTAATAAAATTTATTAATAAAATAAAATATATATGTCTTATTAATAAAATTTAATATATATGTCTAACTTTATGTACCACCTACTGGCTGGGTTTATTCCTTGATTAACCCACCCGACACTGCTAAAACAATTAAGGGTAATGAAAGCACAGTGACTCACTGCAGAAAATAAACTTTTGCAATAGTCTCAAAAAACCTTCAGAAAATATTCCCTGAATTTAAAATTCTGCCCTGTAATCAACTGGCAAACCCAGTTTTAGTTCAGCTTTATAGGATGCGGGCAACCAATCAGACCTAATACAACAAATAAGTAAAGGAGATTAAAATTCCTCTTAGGGGTAAGACAAGGAAGGATCAAAAATAGAAGTTTGTCAACTCCTTTGTGCCACCAAAAGATGTCAGCGATAACTTGTCATTTTTTAAGTGGATAACCCTGCTTTTGCTTGCCTAAGAAGAGTGGGAGTTCTGATTCTGCAACACAACAAAGCATAACTGGCTTATAAGGCTTTTAAGGGTTGGAAACAAATTCCCCAAACAATGAGCAATAGAATTGATTGGATTTAAAACTGACACTACACAGTATTTATTTGTAAAATTTAAATGAGTTGGCTCGCCGTGCCTGGGAAGAAATACAAGACAAATCTAGGTCTTATAAATGAGTCCCAGAACCAGTTTGTTTCTTCCTCTGCTTTCTTCCCACACTCAGGAAGAGCCTTCTTCAATGACATTAAGGTTATGATGGAAAAAATGATTCCTCTAGAAGTCTATAGAGATTTTGTTAATATGCCTTTATGATGTGATATTATGACGGCAATTCAATTTCATTGCAGGCCTAATGAGACTGTGTTACAATGTCAAAATGAAAGGAAACTATATTAATCAAGTTATAGTACCCCGAGAGAAAGAAAAACCTAAAGAAATTAACCCCATTAAAAACTCTTTTAAAACAACATTAAGATTTAGTGAATTCAGAATTGCTTTGCTTTTGTTGGTTTAGTGCTTCAGGTAGGAGCTAAATTTGGCACTGATTTACAACTCATTAAATATATTGACATCAGGGGAATCAATGAAAGTTTTAAGGAAATACAAACAGAACAAAATTCAGACCAACTGCTGTGATTATGCAAAGCATTGTACACAGCCTGATTAGTCCTACAGCTAAAATATCTTTTCCCTTCTGTGAAACCAGAATTTCTACTATTTTCACACAAAAAAGCTGGCAATTTGGCCACTTGCTCAGAATTTAAGTTTTTGTATCTCAGCTCTTTGATAGACTATTGGAATTCGTACTAAACACTGTAGACTTAAATTCCCAAAATTGCAAAAGAGAAACAAATTGGAGTGGAAAATTCTTACTGATCTTATTAGAAGAAAATATGCAATTGACATCAATAAAGAGCTAGTACACACAATGAAGACAAGAGGAATTTTGGCTAGGTCCCAAGATGTCAAAAGTGAGGCTAAAGAGAGAAGCCACAACTGTTTTGCAGCAACACCTTTGAAATCCCCTGTAAGGGAGATTAAGTCAGAGTTATAAAAACAGTTTAGGTCTAAAAATGCCTATATTAAAAAAAGTTAAACAAACAAAACCCTGGATATATTGATTAAAAAAAAAAACAAAAACAAAAAACCAGATTTTTGTAAGCATAGACCTTTTAATGTGCATTCTTTGAATTTTATATAGAGGATTTTTGTCCTTTCCAAGCTACTGTTTCTTATTGGGTGCAGAAGTTTGAGCTGCAATATTAACGAGAATTTGACAAAGGCTCGCACAAGTATTCCATCTAAAATGTGCCACTGTCGTTTCCCAAACCATTTGTAAAGTTCTGCTCTCTTTAAAATCTGCCACCCACTTGAACAGGATACAGAATTCCCAGTGCAACAGGCAGGGTGAGACTAAAATACAGAACATTTTATGGAGCAGATACATCCCAATTTTCAACAAGGTACTTATTAACTTAGCCAGACACTTTGGACACGCACCAAAACATTGGAACAAGTCAAATCCTATTCCCCATTTCAGCAAACACTGGTATTTACATGGCACCACAAAGAAAGATTTGCAAACACGGGAGATTTCCATTGATTTTCGGTCCTATTACTGTCAGGCATGCAGAGATGCACTCTGTCATTACAGCATGGAGGAAAACCGAGGGAAGGAAAATATAAACCCCTCCTGAAGTCAAAATCCAAGTTCTAGTTTTGCTTCTCCCTTCTGGGCACACACAGACACACATACCACACATACACAGAAAAGCTTTTTGAAGGTAGTTGGCACATGATAAATACTTTTATTTTCAGCTGTCTACAGTAAAACTTGAATAAAAATCTGTTTTGAGCATCATTATTTAGCACATATAATTCAATATTGGCACCAGATGATCTATTTCTTCAAAATTTGCATTTTCAGTTTTATAATAGTTATATTTTTGACAAAATATAAACATTATATACATTGGCAAAATGTTTAAGAAATCATACCTCAAAAGGCTGGGTTTTTCCTTTTTCTAGGTTTGGGTTTGTAGCAAGGGAATTCAAAGACAAAGCTCAGGTCATACTCCCAAAGTCAGACCTTGTTGTTTCATTCCCTACCACAAAAATAAAATATCTATTATATTAATCATTCTTATCTCCTGATCTAGAAGCAGAGATAAACAGAAAATTTCAACAATACTGTTTTTCTAAACCTGCAGCCAAACGGAATCAAGGAACTGATAAGAAGCTTTTTCTACATAAAGGAAACCTGAATATTCCTGTAATGGCTGTTGGCTGTTTCTTGTCCATCTACTTCCACCTAAAGAAATAAAGTTGTTTCATCTAATAAACTAAAGATTTTAATCTAAAATAGAAAGGTTTTGATAGCCATAGCCCAAAAGTCTTCTAGGCTAAGGTTTATTTCAGCTTGTTTTCAGACATGCATTGAGAGCGTTTGTTCTAAATTTCAATAATTTTTCTTTAGAAAAAAAGAGCAAATGCTTCCTGAGACCACCAGATATTCAGGGGTCACTGGAATCCTGCAGTATGAGCTCTCACATAAGAGAGTTTAATATTTTTTAAAGTCTTTGCGAGAGAAAGAGAAATCATTTGCAGAAATAGGAATGGCATTTTTCTGTAGTAGACTCAAATGTTTAGATTTATATTCATCCAGAAAACCTTAAGACACTCCATATTCCAATTCTTCTTTTTTTTTTTTTCTTCTAAAAGTATGTTCACTCTGTTTTATTACATATTTCATGCTTTGACTGAGCCATAAACAGCTGTAGGCAAAGAAACACAGCACAGCATGAGCTGGCAAGGCCTTGACAAACACCAGCTCAACAGTTCTGCCACCAGTTAATAACAACCAGTCAATAAAAATCCAACACCACCAACTCTCAGAACTAAGACATAATCTCTGCCTATCTCCAGCCCTTTAACTACTAGAAAATAAAATTTTCTTCAGCATTTCACTTATTCTTTAGCAAGATTCCATAGTAAATGTTCTTGTTTTACTGTCTCAGTTAATATCATATTAGTCAGACTGAGGCTCTACAATCATTTCTGGGATTTGAGCTCATGCCTTGTACAAATTTTATTGACACCATCAAGTCACGGGGCTGATGGCACCCTTAGACATCAGTTGCTAACAGCTATGAATTCCTTGACAACAAGTGAATAGGAAAATAAAGCTACACTTGGATAATCAGAAGGGATTGTAGAATGCTGGGAACATACAGCATTTATTACTGTGTCTACTGGCTTTGTAATGTTGGGTCGTAAAACAGCAAAAACATTTAAAACAGATTTAAAGTTTTATTCGCTGCTAAATCTACTCCTCTGTTTAAACAGCAAAAAGAGTTTCATTAAAAAAAAAAAAAGATTATTTTTTTCCTCAGGTTTATCACTGATGCAATGAATGTTTAATATTGAGGGTGGAAGAAAAAAAAGGTAGCATTGTTTATTATATTTAAAATATTAATTTTTTGTTCAATGTAAAGCAAAACAGCAATGCTGGCACTGCTTTCACCTTTCCCTACCAAGAGGCCAAGTCCACAGAAAGGGGTTTGTTTATAAACTCCTCAGCAAAGTTTTGTTGTGCATGTAATTGTCACAGCAGAACGGGTGTGGGAACAGTGGCCCTTGCCAATTAAAGCATATGACAGACAAAACACAAAAATAAGATGGATTAACTGCTTAGATACCTTTTCAAGGTGGGTCTGCTCCTTTGGGGTTGGATGGATTTTCAGTGGCTTTCTGGTTGAAATATATATATATATATTCTTACACTTCACTTAGAAGAATTGGAATTCTTTCTCTCATCAGTTCTGGGGTTTTCCTTTCCATCTCCTCCATCCTGTGATCCTGCTAAAACCTCTATCCTTGCCTTATTTTCTCACATCCTCTAATTCCTGTTCTCCCTTTTCCTCCCACCAGTATTCCTTATTGAAAATAACATTTATCTGCCACACTTGGGACCCTCTGATCCACAATACTGCACCCAGAATAATGCAAACAGGAAAACCTTCTCTTTATTGCAGAGATATATTGACTTTTTTTTTTTTTAAATCCAGGTGTCTCTCAAGACATAGGTACCTATCAACCTCTATCAACCTCTACTAAGGAACAATGTGACATTAAAAAGCTTCTTTTCCTCAAAATATTATTTAATCTCTTTCTTACCAAGGCAAAAAAGTCTCCAAGAGAGAATCTTGGAAGAAATCCGAGTGTTCTCTTGATGGTAGGACTCAGCAGAGGCTCCATTAGAGAGTCTCTTGTGATGGCTTGTTTCATTTCACAAGAAGGAAGAAAGAGAAATCCATTAAGCTCTTCTACAGTGAAGGAAAATAAACTCTCATATGTGCACCACATTTGAAATTCTTTTTTTTTTTTTACTAGTGGCAGCATGCCAAGAACCAGAGTTAAATAATTTCCCAGCTCACTCTTTCGTCACCTACCACCATATAAATCAATTTATTACCAAGTCTACACGAGGTTAAGTAAGTACATGCAACTTGAGCTCAGGTGTGAGTGCGGATGGATTTTAATCCATTTCACAAATCCAGCCACAGCTACATTGGTTTCATAGCCTAAAATACGACTGCGGAGAGGAACTGATGAAAGACTACATTTACTGATTATCTCCAGTTTCTTTAGTTCAGTCCATATCATCTCCCTCACATCTTCAGCTTCCATCAAACTAATCAGGATGCAATAGAAAGAAAAATAAGCATTTGAGACCTGCTCCTAAAACCTGCAGGCCCAGTGGAGACACAGAAATGTCGACACTCACTAAGCAAACCATTATTCATAACATCTGCCTATCCAGTGCAATGTGAGCTCCTGTCACTCAGCATTGACATGTCCAGGACTGAGACCTGAGCAGAACGTTGTTATCTCTCATGAGAATATGCTAATTCCTTTTGTATCACTGATCCTCTGACATTCACAACATGTTCTGGTGTGAGGTATTAATGCAAGATTAAACAAAGAAAGGAAAATGCAAAGGCAGTGGTAAAGGTAACATATGTCTGGTAAAATTGATTAAAAGAATGAAATTGTTCTCCCAGCAAAATTATTTTCCCCACATAACAACAGATTTTTTTCCCATTGGTCTAAGTGGTGCCAAGACTCTTCCTGATATCCACACTTTGGGTTATTAATTATTAGGCATGTTATTAGCTGTGTTAGTGGCAAGTAAAATTTTAAAGGGTTTCACTTTCCTCTTGATGCCTATAGAAAACATTGACTAATAAGCAAAACAACTTCTCTCCAATTCAATTATGATTAAGTGTGTATTATCAGATCACACTACGCAGACATTTCTGCCAGCATCTTCAGGCAGTGAGCGACTATAACCACATGTACTTGACACACATAATTACAACACATTATTTTACACCTAGGAAGGAGCAGGGGGGACTTTCACAATGCCTTCTTATTATCTTTTCTACAATTGGTTCCTTCCTTTTCATATTTGACTTCTCTGCCCTTCACCAATGTCCTCAATGATTTCCTCCACCAAGTGCTTCTCCACTTCACCTCCCCTAATTAATTCTCAACTTCAGATTCTCCACTGACCCCCACGTAACTCTCTGTAGATACAAAAGCTCGGAAACCAAAATCCTCAGTGAGCAGATGTTGGCCAGAGAGCTTTTCTTCAAGCTTCTGCAGCTTTCACTCTGATCACACAAAATGCAGCCCCAAACCCTGCGCTGAGCAGCGCGTTACACTGCTGTGCCTCAGTGGCATTTTCCTGTTGTTGGACTCCGGAAAAATCACAAAATTAGGCTCTGAGCCTGGGGATGAACCTGCAGGTTCACTCTCAGCAACAAGATTTTGCAAAGACAGAGCCTCCAGCAAATCCAGATCTTTTTTTCCTTCGCTTGCCAAAAGAATCCTCCTCCAGCATATATGTAAGTAGGGAATACAGAATGAAAAATGCTGGAGTCCAAAACTTTGGTGAACAGATTTCTAGTTTTACTTAGCTATCTTTAAGAAAATAATTAAAAAAAAAAATCCCTCAGGTTAAAGGGAAGTTGAGAACAGCTGAGATAGACACAGTATGGTAAAAAATTATATCATGAACAAGAAAAAGGCATTATCCTCTCTAATCCTGCCTGATTTATAATCTCTGTCATTCCTGAATTTAACCTGTTGTACTAAAACAGGCAGCTGAAATTGGAGACAGCTTTTGAATGGTATTTTAAGGACCTTGGAATCAATCAAAAAGGCAAACCAATCCCAACCCAAACAAAATCAACCAGCTATTAAGTCTACATAACCCATATCCAAAGTTAGAGTTCAACCAACACCTCAGGGAAAGACAGAAATATTTGCTCCCAATTTGGTCTCTGGGCACTGTCAAATCTTGTACAATATCTGACTCTTTCAGAAATGACATTTTCATGTCATAAAATCTAATTGATAGGCACTTTCAAGGACTATTTTTAGTGATAACATCCAAGACTAACTAATGCAATACACTAAGAAGTTTATATGAAGTTAAATCAAGCTGTCCTGTCTCTGTTCAAGTCATGCTTTTCTTGACAATAATACACAATAACAGCAGCATTCCTCAGACTGGAAGTTTATGACCCTCATCTTTGCCTGAACTGTGCTTTCACTTGAAACAATATTTACCATTGACTTTAAACCCCAGAGTTCTCCTGTGCCTGAAGAACAAAATGTGTGTTTTGTTTGGTTATGCTGGACCCCCAGATCTCTGGATTATGTATCATTGTGCAGTTGATAAAAGATCAGACCAGTCACATTTTCTGTGACTTCAGAGTCAATCTTTTCATTTTATTTGGAGGAGCACACCAGGCTGAATAAAGAGAAATGCTGTTCTGGGCTCATTTCAGTCTTTCACCTTTCATGGGTTTATCCTTGTATTTTCTGTCAGATTTCACCTTTTCTCACATTCCACCAGGAAACTTTGATACACAATTTTTACTTTTTATCCTCAAATGACTTCAAAAAACCTGACTACAAGTAGTCTTTTACTACAAGCCTCTTCTCTGCAATACAAACCAAAAAGTGAAGTAGCTCTGTCTCATTTACCTCCACGTGGTTCAGGTATGTTTGTGGCATTCCATCCTCAAGGAATCCAAGGTCAAGGGTTTTTTTCTGATTTATCTTCCTGGTTGCATTGTTGGTGGGTTGATACACCTGCCTGTAAGGATTTCTTATACAGAATGCAAAACATCTAGTAAACAAAGCTAAGCTCTAGACGTGTCAGATTTTAAGGAAAAGTGGGGTTTTTTTGGTTTTTATTTGGTGTGGGGTTTTTTTGTATTTTTTTTTATATTTTGAAAAATTAAATGAATAGCAACCAATATTTTTGCTATGAAGTGTTTTCTACTCCAGCATGCCTTCACAAGCCACACCTCTGAAATTGCCTTGAACTTGAATAAAGGAATTACAAGTACAAGGAGATAAACTTTTCAACAAACTTAATTCCACCAAATTTAAGCACATTGACTTCTGCACATTATGTCAGTCAAGATAATTATGCCAAGGAGTCAGGAAATAATGAATAAATTGATCCTTGTGGAATTTTTCTTGTCCTAAATATTTTTAAGACATTTCAGGTGTGTTAATATTCATAAGAGCATTGAAAGCAAGCCTTGCAATCCAATAATTTTGGGAAGGTAAACAGAATTCAGACTTTTTGTTGTTGTTGCTCCAATGTTGGGAATCTCCTCATTCACTTTGGTCATACAAAATAGACATCTTGACAACTTCTATTAACTGATTCAGCAGGAAAAGCTCTGGATATTCTTTGCTCAGCAGGCATAGCACTTTTCAGGATGCCCTCATTTCTTTGGAGGTGGATCTACCCAAGATCCCCAATTTCTCAGAGGGCTCTGTCCCACAGACCCAAAAAGCCAAGAGCATCAGCAATGAGCCACTAAAAATATTCTTCCAGTGTCCTTCAGCATCAAAGGTCTTCGAGCATATTGTATCTTCATCATCTCTTCTCCATCCCAGCTAACCAAAATAAATTGTTAAAGGAAAAACCAGCCTTTCACCTCACTTAAAAATGTACACGGAACAAGAAGGGGCATCCCAATGGCTCAGCTGGAGTTCTGGAAAGCAATTTCCATATGGAAATGCAAGATACTGATGTTAGTGAAGCTCAAAATATATGTATTCCTCAGCTACTTAATAATTTCTCCCAGACTTTATTAAAAATAAGATTCAGGAAGGAAGGTCAATTGAAATGTGAGACACAAAACTGTTTTTAGAAGTCCTAATCATGCATCCATAGCAGGACACACAACAAATGATTGCATGCTGTCAGGAAAAAGGACATCACAGTTAACTTCCTATTGACCTAGAATACAATATTTTCCACCAGAAAACAGTATGAGCAGTAATTTTAAGTGAAGTTGACAGATCTAAGTCCAAATCATCACAAACTCCAAACCCAAGTATTTAAGGGTTATATTAAATAGCCTCAAGAGAGCTTTCAAACACCTTCATCCTCTCCCACTCAACAAATACACTAAGAGGAAATGTTCATACAAAATTAAAATTTAAAAACAAAAAAAAGGGCTTAAATCTGCACATTATACTGATTAAAAAAAAACCCAAACAAACAAACAAACAAACAGTCATGAGGATAAAAGTGTCAAAAGTAGCCTGAGGTCTGGCAGCTGACAGCAGTAACCTGTAGGGAAGTCAGTTGGGAAGCTCTCCAGAATCATTCTGGCACAGAGCACTCCCTTTAAAATGGCAATTCACCCTAACTTCAGCCTTCCAGCCAGTAGCTGGAAATATTTATCACACAACAAGAAACAAACAAAATTTTAGTTAAATCAACATAAATCATTGAGAATAGTGAAGCTGCAGCTCATGCACATGACTTTGCTACCAGATATATAAATTTTTCTGAGGAAATGGGGTGTATCTTCTTAATGCCTTGTCAGGTGCTCCACAGATCTGGCTTATCTGAAATTCCACCCTTGGGACTGGCTGTGGAAACAAGGAATGGACTGTAATAAAGTCAATCTTCATTGTGCTCCAGCTCTTCCCCTGGAAAGGTCAGTGCCCTTGCAGCATGTTAGTTATGTTTTTAATTTGTTAGCACTGCAATTCAAAAATAAGCCAATTTCTTTTGCACAGCTGCAGCAACCACCAGAAATAAAAGTAATAAACAGATGGCAGAGCACAGTCTAAAGGGTTTGGTTCAGCTATTGTATGTGTAGCCATCTCCATTTTACATAGATGTCCCACAAAGTTAAAAGGGGTTGTTAGCTTGAATTTTAAAAATATTCTGTCTGCAGACATAAAACTCAAGGTCTGCTCAAGATCCAAACTCTTCAGAGCCTTTCTATGTTTTCTTGCTTTTATTTTTAGTGCTGATTTTTGAAAGAAGTAAGGATGTAAATAGGGGTGAGAGGAATCATCAGAGCACATGAGTTTCAGATTGCAAAGCTCGCCCTTGATGGTGTTAGAGAAAATTCCATTTCAGCTGGATTCCTTTATGCTAACACAAAGCCCCCAAGACAAACAGAATTAAACATACACAATTCAAGAAAGAATATGATGCTATTATCCTAATTGGAAAATGAAGCTGTCAATAAAAGAGAAAAAACAACTGGGATGAACTCAGAGTAAGAAACAACAAATGAACTCTGCATTTTTATTTTCATCTATTCTCCTCTGTGGTAAAAAAGGTGAGAATTTCTTTTATTGCAGCTAGAACACTTTGATAAAAGTGTTTTCACTTTCATTCTTCTAAAAGGAAAATATCCATTCCACTGTTGTAAATAACTCAGGTTTCTCAGGTCTCCCCCTGCTACAAATTATTCTGCCCTGTAAGTTCCTACAGCTACAGATACAAATGGACACAAAGAACTTGGATATCACTGAGCAAATCTTCACTGTTCTGCGTCAGCCTACTCCTGGCAGCCCCTGGGTGTGCATCACTTTACATAAAGGGAATCTGCAAAAAGGAGAACAGAGATAAGAGACATAAACCAAAAACGCAGCGCTGGAGACAGTAAATTACAGATCTTTATTCTCCCAAGAGCCACCTCATTGGCCACTGCTTTTGTATTCAACAGCTTGCCCATTAACCCCCTGAAAATACTGTGTAATAAGGAATTAGCTTTGTGTTTGCCACCAATTACTGCAAGCTGGGAGCAGAAGCCTGTCAGCAAAATGGTTTTTTTTGTGTTTTTTTTTGTGTGTGGGTTTTTGGTTTTTTTTTAAAAGGACAAAGCAAAATTGCAATGGTCTTCTACCTTCCTGAGATCAGCTGAATCAGTTCAGCTATTTAAGGCCTTTTACCAAGGTTGCCTTAAGGAAAAATAAATAGAAGAGCCAAAACTCCCAACAAAATCAGCTCATCCTGGATGTACAAAAGTTGTCTGTGCAACTGGAGTCAAATTTAGCCCAGATTTTTTTAAGGAGGTATCTGGAAATCCTTCTGATAACCTGCATCTACTGGGCAAGCTTGCCACAAGCAGACAATTAAAAACTCAGCAAACTTGCAGGATCAGCCTTCTGTCCTCGCCACATTTGAGAGAGATCTGGGTTTGTGCCTGGTCAGCACTCTGCTAATTAACTGTACTCTGACTATTCTGCAGAAATGATATTTCAGCCTGTAACGTATTACATGAATAATACAGTCAAATAAACTTACAGTGGAGAATGGTAAAGTCACTGTCAGTCTGCTGCTTCTAACCCTGGGAAAGCACAGAAGGAGCCCAAATGCTGATTATTATTATGCCCTTTCTCAATATGAAGCACTTGTACATGTACCAGAGTTTAGTATTTCAGTATTTGAACACACAATGAAATCTCAAACCAAGAAAATTAAAATTCAGGTGTCTAATGAGAGAAATTGAATTAATATTTCAGGACTAAGATGCATTTAATCCAGCTTTTCCTGGGTTGCTCTAGAAAAAAACCTAAACTTCTAGTCTACTTACTTAAAAAGGAAAATGATTTGTGCTTGCAATTCCAGGTCATTTACAATCAGAAAAGTAATATTCATTGGACTGGGGCTTGAAGCAGGTCCTTTAGGACAGTTCTTACTAAAACTTAATGGTTTTTTGTTTCTTCTTCTATTTTATTGGCTCATAACAGAGGTCAGTACATGAGGTATGGATGTTTTCTTCCTTCATCTGATACAGTAACTTAACATATTATTACTCTGATTGTAAAATTGTTCCTCACCCAGTGCTGCTGGGTTTGTGTATTAAACTTCTGTGCTAAAAGTTCAGGATATAAAGGGTGAAAAGAGAATTTCTCACATTTTAAAGCAGCCCAAACAATATTTGGGGCAAACTGGTGCATTCACTGAAAGCAGAAACAAAACCCTGACACAACACAGGGGATGGAAGCTGAAGGATAAATTATGCTTGCTGTGTTTTTCTGAATTGAATCCTGCCTGCATGATCAGCAGCATTCAGACTCTCAGCAGGAAGTCTCCAAAAGAGAGGGAAAACTAGGCAGGAGGCTTTAAAGAAAGCACAGAGAAATGTACTGAAGGAAAATTCTGGTTGAGAAGTGAAATTGGTTAAATTGCCTACAGCAAGTCTGTGCAGAAGAAGGGTCTACACTGATTCCCCTGCTTTGAGAAGTGGAGAGAAAAGCTTTGCAGAGCATGAAAAGCAAAAGGCTGTACAGAAAACTTGTTCATTATGGACAATTTCTTCACAGATAATCTACTTTGGACTGAGACAGAATGAGGGAGACACCAAAGAAACCACTGAGAACAGAGTGAAGGGATGTATTTGGAGGAATCAGCCAGCAAAAGGGTCACCAAAAGACGTGAATACAAGAAAAAGCTCATGGGAACAGAAGATAAATCCTTGTCTGGGCCTGAAAGCAAAGACTGGGAATGGCAGAGCTGGAAGATTCTCCCATCACTGAGTTTACCCAAAAGACAGGAGTAATTTCTGCTTCATCATTACGAACCAGCAGGAGCTTGGAAATATTCATGGTTGGGTTAATTATGATTTTTTAAAGTCAGCTCATGATTGGGAGGTGGGAGGAGTAAGCTAAGCTCTGAAGCAGCTACAGAAGGAAAATAACAGCAGCCTTTTGCAATTACTCAGAAAGAAAAGTAGGAGCTGCATTGTGAAGCACCTGCTTGTCTGTGAATTAAACTGAGCATTCAAAGACTGGCTCAGGTCTAGGCTTTAATGCATATCCCCATCTGAAAGCATCTATTTTTGTCAGAATAGATGGAACCAAGGAGCCCAAATCTCTTAAGCAGCTGAGAGGACCTCAGACTAACTCCTTTTGTACAGGTGATCTGCTCCTTCCTCAGGAGCACACCACAGCCTTCCTTTGCCACAGAACCAGGGATTGCTCTCCCCAGACACCAGGACCATTTTTCAAATAGTAGATTTTTAAAACTATGTCTTCCAGGCACCATAAAAATGTCAATCTTGGTGTAAAGGCACAATCTGACCAATTTGTCTCAAGGCTGCTCAGCTGTATGGAAAAGGCAGAACAAATGCTTGGGCCAGAGCACACGAGAAAAAATACAGTTAAGGACGGACCACTGAACTTCTCAGATTTGCTTTGTCCTCTGCACAGTTTCACTACAGATCATGTGCTAAGGATAGTGCTCAAACGAGTTGGAAATCACCCATTCATTTAATGTATGACACTCACCAAGGGTGGCTCTCTGCAGGGTGGAGACACAGCTGTGGAGACAACCAAAGCTTTGGGTTGGACCTGGAACTCAGCTGTAACCAGGAATGTTCAGTTTAATTTTTAAAAGACACAGAAGTCTTCCTTGTGTAGTGCACAGATCTAGCTGCCTTATTAGCCTGATTTCTAAACTTGCTCTGAACACTGAGAACTAACTTAAATCCCACCAACTTTGTGAACAACTCTTAAAATTAATTATTTTTCCAGGATTGGGCACTAATGCCATCAAACAATAAATCTGGCCTTTAAAGGACTACCTTTTTTCAGTATTACCTCAATACTGAGTTACTTCTAACCTGCTCCTATGCCTCTCTGTTTTGATGAAGAAAAGCAAGAGCAAAACCTGAAGAATGAATCACAACTGGGTTTGAATGTAAAGATGTCACCTTCTACAGAAAACATGCTTACTTTTAAAATCAGCTCCTTTGAGACAAGATAATAAGTTTCTAATGACCTAATTAATTTTACACTAAGTGTGTTTTGCAAATGTACAAAGTTAGACAGCAAATTCCTGTCTGTGCTTTGGTAAGGAATGGCTGTCTCCAAACAAATCTCTAAACCCAACATACTGTAATTCATGCTGACACTTTATTCTAATTACAGCTGAATATAATGGTTCAGCTGAGATGCAAAATTTCACTGCAAATAACACTTTGTTAGACAGCAAATAAAAGAACATGAAAACAAATTATTAATCCAAATTATTTTAGCTGAAACTTTGCCTTTTTTCTAAACACGTGAAGCTACTGAAAAGTACAATGTAACTGATGGGATTATCTGATTCAGAAATTTAGAAGAATATTTTTTCAGTAAAAGTAACAGACATATGTTTACTCACATTAACACAGATCTCATAATATTGGCACTTTTTTTCCTGGATTCTCTAACAGTGTGATGGTGAAAATTATCATTAACTGAGAAAAAAACTAAGGTATTTGTTCTTCCCTCTCTCTGAACATGCAGATTCTGGTCTGGCAAGATGGATTTCAGGGGTTGGTTAACTCTTGGTTCATCAACAGGGTAAATTGTCTTTATTCATTGCTGTGTATCAAAAATTCCTCTTACCTGTGTTTTAGGGACATGCCAGGACGCCCCAGCAACACAGAGACATCAAAGTAGAACAACCAAGAAATGCAGCACCTCAGACAAGGGGTTTTTCACAAGAAGATTATATGAAAATTATAGCTTTAGGGCAAACAGCAGAGCTGAATGATAAATAGGTTGTTTTGGTTTTGTNAAGCAAACTTCTGTCCAACTAGAAAAAAAAGTTGTGGAAAGCACATAAAAATAAGTATAAATTGTGTATCTATAATAAAGATGTAATGCACACTAAGAAAGGCAAAAAAGGAGATTTTACATGTTAATAATTTTAATGGAAATAAACAAATATTCTACAGGAATATGTAGAATATTTCATACATAAGGAGAAGAAAAGATTGAGCTGTTTCTTCTTTGTTACTTTTAGGGAGACTGAACTTTCAACATCTTTATTTGACATTTTTAAAAGCTTTAGAGGATTCAAAATGTAGAGACTTTAAAATAAAACCATGAAAATAAAGGGAAAACAAAAACCAATACAATAAAAAAAGAAAGGTAAAAATGTAATCAAACAAAACCATGCAGAAAATGCAGGTGTAAGAACTGGCATCCAAACCAACATGGGTTGGAAGTATAGGAACAACACCACCACATGTCCTTTAAGCATTTTTTTAAAAAAAGACCCCCCCCATTCATTCAACTGAGGACAAAAGCCCAGATTCACTAGTGTAGATTCACAACACTAGAGGAGTCCCTCCTTTTTCATATTGCAAAAAGAATATTCGTTATAAAAAGGCAGAAAAATTCTGTAGGATAATATGAATGAGACGTAGTTAATCTACTAATCTACTAAGATACCATTAAGAAGTGAGCTGAATTAGTTCAGCCAACTAATTACCCATTCATTAAAATAGAACCATAAATGACATTTCCAACATATTACAAAACCCCTCTGCAGTAATATTTTCCCATCTACATCCATTCTGACATTTATATTCGATGTCTCTTTCATAATTATTTCAAATAATTCCTCTGACATATTGAGGGGAAAATAGCTTAAAAAGAGATTACTTACCACCTGCCAATGGCTCACAAAGAAAGGAGCAGGACAAAGTAATTATGTTGGGGTATTAATTTAGAATTGATATGCTTGTAGTCCCTAATAATCACCATTGTGCTTTAATTTTTGGATGAAAATTTCAAGGTGCTTGAAATTATTTGCAGACACCTTTAACTCAAGTTTTGCCCTTCCAAAAAATGAGTAGACGTGAAACTCACTCGTTGGATTGACAGAAAGTGATACAGCACTGACAAATTGGCATTAAAAATAAGTAAGTAAATCCAGATCTGGTGTTTTCATGTCTCAGTTCCGCTGTTGGTAGTGACAGAGCTGTTGCTGTGCTCACCAGGAAAGGGAAGAGGAGAGAGGGGTGCACAGGCACCTCCAGACACAAACAAACCTGGTTTCAACCAAAGCAGAACTTGATACTCAGTACAAATTGGTATTTGTTGTGTTTTCACTCAGGCACTCCCTGTGCCTCTTTGGCTGGCAATTAGCAAAGCCACAAGAGCTGACAGTTTGCTGGAAATGGTACAAGCTCTGGGATATTTAGGCTAACAAAAATCTGCAGTCTTCTGAAGGACATAGGAGTGGCTTATTTCAGCACATTTTCATATCAAGATTTTTTGTGTAAAGATTATTCCTCTGCTACAACACTACCACATTTTTAATTTCTTATTATAAATAATGACTAAATAATGCTTCTCCTTCACCCATTGGTCCATGTTCTGCCTTCCAAACTGCACTTTGAGCAGTTTTTTCCATCTTTGCATCTTTTATCTTACATTTCCTGTCCTTATCCCTCCTCCACTATACATTTTTTCTGGTCTAAATTCTAATTCATGTTTAAATTCCATCAAACTTTGTGCTGATTTCCAGATTTAGTTTCAACCAAGAGTGTAGTCAAAAAAAAAACCCAAAACCAAACAAAAAAACAAACAAACAAAAATCCCAAAAACCAAACAAAAAAGCAACAAAACCCTAAAAGCAAACAAAACAAAACCACCAAAACCCCAAAAAAACAAAAAACAAACAAAACAAAAACAAACCCAAAAAATAAATAAACAAACAAACAAAGAAAGAAAAAAAAAACCCCAACCAACAACAACAAAAAACTTCAAGAAAACCAAGTAAAAGCCAGCACACATCTGATGAGATAATGGCATCTGAAATATAAAATAGATTAAATGGCAGGTTTACAGCCCTGCAAATGTTCTCAGTGCCATAAAAAGAAAAAAAAAATGTTGGGATGCCATGGTTTTATCATGTGCTCTTTGAGGATAAAAGAAGCTCCATCTGATACTGAATCTACAGCTCACTCTGCTTCTACAGATAACTGACCTACATAACCAGGAGGATGGCTCATCTCTCCTCAAGATCCCTTTCCTTTTATTTTATGGCATTACCAAACTCACATAAACCAGAAAACAGATTGGTCAAGTGATTACAACAGCTGACATATCCCTGGATAGAAAAGTGACCTTCCCGACACCACTTCAGCTGCCCTGGTCAGCACCCACAGGATTTCTGGAGGCTTCAGCAGGGCTGGGTGTGGAACAAAGCGTGAGGTTCCTGCCAAATGCCAGATTTAGCCTGCAACCCGGGCTAAAGTCAGCTCCCTCTCTGGAACACCAACAAGCAGGTAGGATCACAGGACGGATGCTAGAATGCAAACAGTTCGGCAAGCATATGGAAAAGAAAAGGGGAAGAAAAAAAAAAAAAGGTCTTTAGATGCAAAGGCTGCTAAAGGTTTAACTTCCCGAAAAAAGAAGGTGGGATTTCTGCAGAAGCACCTGACTCTGCACATCCTCACAGTGCATAGAGCACCCACAGTGAGAGGATCACACAGACACTGCACTCTGATGCCCTGGGAAGGCTGACCTGGAACAGCGACTGGGCAGAGCCAGAGAATAAAGCAGATATTTATTGAAAGGCCTCTAGGATACGCCTTTGGCAGGACAGGGCCTGGCCAGGGCTACACCCAAGGTGGACCCAAAATGGGCAGAAAATGGTCACAAAATGGACACAAAATGGGCACAAAAAATGAACAGTCACGAGATCTCATGCTTTTATAAGTTTGGATCCNAAGGTATACAAGTGTAATTCACACTCAGAAATTCACACTCAGAAGTACAGAGCATGGACACAGATACGAAAAACATGAAGAACTTTGTCCTGAATTAAAGGTATTGGGCTTGTCCAAAAAAAAAAAAAAACCCCAAAAAAAGACAAAAACAACAACAACAACCAAAAAAAAAAATCCAAACCAAAACAACAAAACAAAAAACAAAAAAAAATCCCCCCAAACAAAT
>VYXD01006604.1:136885-147540 GCA_013397195.1 Hylia prasina
TGTTCCATTTCCCTCACCCAGCCCAGTGGATGGAGATCCAGGACTGGAAAGAGAATTCTGGATTAACCTGAACAAATCTAAGAAAGAGGATATGGATCAGCACAACCCCTGAAAATCCTGCTTCCCATTCAGAAACATCCAAAAGATTCATGACTCTAGACAGATACAGATAATTTAATACATCTAAAGAGAAAAATACAGACAAGTCCCTCAAAAAAACTTTATGAAGAAATCTCTGAGATTTAAGTAATGCCTCACAATCATTTGTAATAGGATTATTCTCACATAGATCTTTTCTTCCCCTCCGAAAAATATTTTTACATTTGCTTTAACATATTTATATGTTCCCACATAGACATAATTTCTAGCAATCTGTTAGGGGAGTTTTTCCTGTGAAAATGTTGATCAAATGTTTATAATATGGGTCAGGATCATCCACTGGTGTACTTCAATTTCCTTGGTGGGAAGCTCCCACCAAGTAGGGATTTCAAAAAGAAACCATTCTGTGACAAAGTCACTAATATAGGAAATAGTCACAATGTCCTCTTTACAGCACATGGCCTTTAGTTTACATTTTAATTTCAGAAAATCCTACCACTGTAATTTAAAGGAAAAAATATTTTTTGCATTGTGTGCAAGTTTGTGTTTTTTTTCCCCGAATTGCATGTTTTGACACAGTCTCACCCAGAATTTAAGGACGGCTCTCTGCGAAATAAATTGGTACTAAACAAAACGTGTTTACTCCCTGTGTATGAAAGTGCATTGTTGAAGACAGAATGTGAGCAACTTGGAACAAATTTTAGAGCAGATGCACGGGGTAGTGCCGTTAAATAGTGAGGCTTTTAAGGCTCTTCAAAGCACCAGTCCGCAGGCAGTGGGAATGCAGCACCAAGATAAAATACCTATCAGTGGCACTACAGTTTGCAGCAAAAAATAATTGATGGGGAGTTGGGCAGAGTGGATTATAAATTGCAGGGTGCAGGCAGTCATTTCTGCTCTGGTCAATGCAGATATTAGATATAAAGGCAGTTGCTGTTGCAATAGAGGGCAGAATAGCCCACTAACAAGGAGGATTATATTTTATTGATTGGTAAGAGATAAAACACCTATAGTATCCCAAATTAGTTTTTACTGCATTAAGAAGAAGAAAAAAATCTCTTTCTGCAAACCCTGCATCAAATATTAATCAAGCAATAATTAAAGGGGATAAAGAAAACTGTCCTGATATCTCCCTTGCAATCATTTTCTTGTTTTGTAAAATAAGCCAAGCATGACTGAATAAAACTGCAGTACTCTAACACTGGATTTTTTAAATTTTAATGTTCTATTTCATTCCTAAACCCTTATTAGAAATGCCACTTTGGTAATTTCTGGCAGTCTGTGGAATGAGAGTGTTGCTCATCCACAATGCAGTGAGATTGGAGAGTAGGACCAGTACAGTAAAACAAGGCCTTAGATTCCTGTTTGGTGTTACCTGATCCATTCCACTTCACTGCAGGCTTTTTTAATTATGTTTTTATGACAGGATACCGAGGTCAGAGAGAGCCAGATACCAGAGAACATTTACCTCCCCACTCAGTCAGCAGTTACACACGTGCTTAAGTACATTTAAAAACAAGAACTTCTTAACCAGATGCTTGAAGGATCCCTCGCCTGCTGAGGGGTGCACAATTAAGCAGTCAAGATGCAATTATGCACTCGGGTTCTGCAGCTTCTGTGCTGGACTCTGCCAGTGACTACTTCATTACCTGCTAATAAATCATTGCAGGTACAGTGGGCTGTTAGATTAATTGTGGTTAATGGGAAGTTCATGTCTGACATCACCACAAAGAGGGATCTTTAACATACAATAGATAAGATAATAAATATATTTTTAAAAAGTATTTAAGACATTATCCTAGTTCCTTTTATTTACAGTCTGGAATCCAACTAAATCCTCCTTTTAATGTTCATGCATATCCTGCCAATTGTACACACCCATGGACTGACTTTTGCAGACCATGTTACCAAAAAGAAAAGCAAAGTATTCATGATTTCAATTACAAATTCTTTTGAAAGACTCAAGGACAGAGAAGCTATAGCCTGTTACAAGTAGGCTGAGTGAGAGTGGGGCTCTCAGCCTGGTAAAGAAGTCATGGTCAGCTTTACTTGTGTTCCAAGCATCAAGCATCTGATTTGAGAACTAAATATGTGAACTACTATGCACTTAATCCTCTCCAGAACTGGGATCTTAATGTTAACAAGTACCTTAAAAATAATTTTCAGAATTATTGGCACTGAAGGAAAAAATGTGCCATAAATGTGCTTGTTCAATAATTAGTTCAGAAGTTGTGTTGCTTTGTTTTCAGAGATCACAACTGATGGTCAGCACAACGTGTCCTGGCTAACCTGCACTTCAAAGACAGAGTTTTTTTAGTTTGAACCTCTGCCTCTTAGTGCACTAAATTTAAATAATACTTACAAAATTTATAAATACTTATAAAACTTATAGCTCAGAGAAAAAGCAGAAATGAGGCAGAAGCCAGAGGGATCCCTGCTCCTGGACTGGGGACTCTGCTGGCCCAGAAGCCAAAGAGACCAACCCTGCCTCATTAACAGCCTGACAAGATCTGCATTTCCCAGCTCTGCACTCCTCCAGCAGCCAGCGTGGAACTTTGTTGCCCAGGGAATTTCTACAATTTGCCTTCCATCAAATCACTTCTACTGTTCAACATCAAAACCCTGTGAAACTCAGAGATTGTTTTCCTGCAGACTTGTACAGCTCTAAACTTTCCCATGCATTACACCTTGTTCCCGCCTCTGAGACAGAACAATATTGTGTTTGGGAGAGAATCTTTCCAAAATTCCATTATGGCTGCAAACAGAGGATGTCCATGGAGCTGGACAAAGCTGCACTTGCTGCAGGGACACACCTGCACTGCAGAGGGATTTGGCTGGGGATCCACTCAGCTCAGGACAATTCTGTTATTTCCCCCTATGGTCAGCTGAAGGCAGGCTGCCCAAAAAGCAAAAAAGTTCTCTTCAAACGACCAGGAAAAAAAGCAGATGGCCCTGAATGAGGATATCATACTTCAAGAAAATGAAAGTTATTAAAAATGAAAACTGTAGAGTTAAATCTGAGGGAATAAAACACTTTAACTTTGCACAGATGTAATTTAAAGGCTCCATAAAAAACTTGAAATAAATGTGGAGCAGATAGGAAAATAGTCTCTAACCCTGTGACCAGAAACCTTCTCTACTGTCAGAGCACTTAGTTTGTAGCACATAAAACATTGAGCTAAAAGAGAACTATTGATGTAGATGTAATGGATGTGTAAGCAAACTTACTTTTTGCGTACATCTTAAAAGTAATTTAGAGCATCATATGTTGGGAATTGCTGAGTCTAATTTTTAGCCTGGAGCAAATTTTTATAGCTAAATATCAAACTCCAATGATAAGGGTTTCTAATGGTCAGACTTAACTACTTTTCTGCTGCCAGGTACTCTAAATATCCCAGCCTACCTTTCCCAGAGCTGATTTCCACAAAACAGGCCATTCACCTTCTTCACATAAACTCTAAATTTCTCCAACTTGAAATGGCATTATTTGGAGACATTTAAATCTCATCTGTTTTAATGGAGAGCATGTGTTCATTTTCTTTCAAACTACCTTTGAAAGGATCACGAGCAAGTAATTAAAACTATTAGTTGACATTTCAATTCTCAACTGCTCTATCTAGACCAAAATTGTTCTCTTTAGAAATGGTAAAGATATTCAAAACAAATAATTGCGAGTTACTGAGAAAATCGAAACTCTGAGTGCTCTTCATTTCATTCACATAAAACTAACTTCTCTTGACCTCTTGGTTTAAAAACAATGCTTTTCTTTTTTTTGCAGTTGATGTAAAATGAAGTAAAAAAGTGCCTGTGCTTTTAACTTTTAAATGGAGGCAGAAGTACAAACATAATTTCCCATGCCTAATAGAAACCAGTATTCACATTTCTGGCAACCAACTAAGAAGAAAATTGCTGCTATTCTCTGGTGTCACTCATTCAGAGAAAAGAGTCCTTCAGAAATGTCGTTATGAAAATGTTTATAAAAACTTGTTGCCCATTCCACAAGGAACTCTATTCTTTTAATCCTGGACAGGCCAAAGGAATTGGCAATAAATCAGGGACAACCTAGGGTCAGAGTTCTGCCTTCTGCAGGCACAAGACCACAAAATAACCTAACCAGGACACACATACATGTTGCAAGATGCAAGATTTCCATGCATAGCAAGCCTTGGCTTTCCCTCATCTTTAACTTGGTGTCTCAGGCCGGGGGCAGAACAGGAAATAAATCCAAGATTTCCTCATTGTCACTTGTGTCACACACAAAACATTCCAAGTGCTGCCAGCTGATTGAGATATTCTCAGAAACTCTTCCCTAAACACCCATAAACTGATGAAAAGCATCAGCACAGCAGTCCAAAGAATCAGCTGCCATAAATCGGAAGAGAATTCTTAGACTTGCATTCCCAATACCTTTTGATTTAGTCCAATCTATTGAGCACACAGAAATTACTGCCTCAATTTTTCCATTTACTGCTGTGGACTAATTGCACTGCTATGGTTTATAATCAGCAGAAGGTACAGTTTTAGCAACAGTATGATAGAGAACAGCATTAAACCTCCTTAACTCTTGAAAAGGAAAGAAAAATAACAAATCCTAATAAATTATAAAAGGACTGAATTATATATTTTTGACTTAAATGGTTAAGATGATAAATCACTGAAATCCAATGTTAACTTAAAAAAATATTTTTTTTCAGTGATTTAAGTGTGTTGATTGCAGAATTAATTGTATTTGCATAGTAATGTTTAAGTACTAGAAACTGCAAAAGGAAAAATCCTGGATATCTATTATGTTAATTATGATTGCAGACTATTGGGAGAAATGAAAAGATCAGTCTTTTCCCCCTTTATTTTCTTTAGTATGTGCTTCTCTGTGCACAGTGGTAAGATGAGAGCTCCAGTTGCTATAACAACTTAACTCTCTATTATAATCAACAATCATCTAAGTTTAATTGCCATCCTGCCCTTCTAAACCAACATATTCAGCAGTAGTTGTATGAATTCCATGAATTTTGCAACTAAAATCTATCCCACATCTCAAAACAAGCTGGAGTTTTCTCACCCATCAGAGTTAGCCTCAAGTTGTCCTTCCCTTCCTTATTGTGCCCCGTTCCAAATGCTTTACTCTGTCCATAAGAACATGTCCTTGGACACTCTGATTAAATCCAAAACTG
Source organism: Hylia prasina (assembly GCA_013397195.1). NCBI lineage: Eukaryota > Metazoa > Chordata > Aves > Passeriformes > Sylviidae > Hylia > Hylia prasina. Next base: position 142,156 of record VYXD01006604.1, read on the forward strand.
AGTATGAAACACAACTGAAACTCTATGAAACAACATAAATTAAAATAGCAATTCAAAATTTATTTTTTTCCTGAAATATATTAAATATTTCTTTTATTTTGACGTATAAGTGTCCCTACTGAAACAAATTCTAATTAGGTTACAACAAGAGTTAAATCAGATATAAAAAATAAAGTAATGGGAAGAGAGTATGGAACTCTCAATGAACTTTAAAATTTATTGTTGGTCTCACTAATGTTTAAGTAATCAACAAAATCATATTTGAAAAATGGGAGGTTTGTTACCATTCTTCAAGAGTTCTGTATTTCAAGCCCTGTGGGCTCAGAATAAAATTAAGCCTTATCACTTACCCATTAATTATGATGCTGAGCTATATTAACAGGCCTGGTGACAACAGAAACAGACAATCAGAGCAGAAGGAAAAGAAGGAATCAGCATCAAATAATCCATGGTTAAACAAAAGCTAAAAGTGTTATTTTTGTTTTACATAAAGCAGGAAAGATAAACAAGTGACGCAACATTACAGAGATAATTGATTCTTTCTGAACAAAAACAAGGTAGGCTCAAATTATACTTAAACTCATGAACTTTTGCAATCACTGTTTCCTTCCTCGTGCCCTAAATCTTTTTTATATTCCAGAAACTTGCAAATAATGCAGCAGCAGCCCGGAGAAACACCAACAATATCAGGTGCATGACCTCACTTTCATTTATAGCACGAGCAGAGATCCCAGAAAAGGATTTCAATGCAATCATGGAAGCTAAACCAAAGCATAAAACTGAATAGCACAAATGATTCAGCCCCAGCCAAAACTTGTTAATTCGTTAACTACACCTTGATGAGTGTCTTACAGTGAAAATGCAGCAGATGCATGAGAAAAATCAGAAAGGATTTTTTGCCTGCAAGAATTTTGTTGGCAGGAATTTGCCTGCAAACAAGGGTGTGGCTAAAGAATGAGAAAAAGATTTTCCCAATGTGTGATCCTATGAGGCTGGAGAACAATAAAAAATATACTTGCATTTAAAGTCTATTCAATCCTTTTTATCTATTTATTTTTCTATTTCATTCAATTACAATGAATATTTACAATTAATGAATATTATTTATATATATAAATGCATAAGGACTTTATATCAGGAAGTCACAGCACAGCAAGAACAAATTGTGCTGAATTTTTGGACAGTGACCGAATAGTTCTTTTATCAGAAATCAACAATTCTAAAACACAATAATGAAATAAGAACAACTGATAGTCTTTTCTGAGGCCCACTTTGCAGAATTGCAGCACTCAAGAAACACAGTGAGCTTTGACTTCTGCTCAAAAGCAGCATTTCATAACACAGCAAAACCTGCCTTTCTTTTGAGCTTAGTTTATTAGATCCAGATCAGAGACTAGAACGAGCTATTTTTCTTTAAAAAGTAATATCTTTTTGATTATATGTCACAGCAGAAACCCTATCTTTGTCTGGGAAGTTCGGGACTAATGATGACAACATCAGGAGCCTTGTGAACCTTGACAGGGGCTCAGCCAATTACGGGATGAAGGATGAAGATGGAAACTTCCTCACTCTGCGACGTTTCTGGCAACCATAATTCTGCAAATCTAAGTGGAGTCATTGCTTTTCGCCCCCGTGGGCAGAGCCATAATTCCTCACATCTCCATTCTAACAGCATTTTCTAATAGCTCCATTCATTTCTCAATCTCCCTAATAAGATTGCCATGGAGGACAGCTTGTCTCTGGCACATTTCTCTTCCAAAAGGACAAAAAATCATCATTCAGCCTTTCAGCGTCGCGTTTGGGTCATCAGAACTTGTCAAATTAAACAAACTAATATTGCAGTTGGAAATGAAAAATGGAAACAGGCAAAAGGAGCCCTCTTCATTTCCTGGAGCTTCCGCAACCTGGTGAAAGTCAAACATGTTTGAAAAGAGACTCCTCACCTCTGAAATACAGAGGAACATTTGTGTTTGGAATTCTCAATACTGTGTGCTGTGAAAATTTACTCATTTAGCACTAAAAATTGTAACCAGCTAATGAAGTACCACTGCACACAGTAATACTGGAATGGAGAAAATGGTATTTTGAATTAGCACAGGAAGTTTTGGGGCAATTTTTTCAGGCAAAACAGAAGCCAAAAAAGTCTCAGTTGAAAAAAAAAATAAAAGAAATAAAAAACCACCACAAACAAACAAACAAACAAAAACCCCATGAGCTTTTAATATTCCCACAAAGGCTATAGGGGAAAAAAAAATAGTAGTGCAATATAAATACATTTTCCAATCAAGTTAGGTAAAACTATTCTTGATTACACCAACATTCTCTACAATATGTGAAATTTTTTAGCTCAGAGTAGCAACAAGAAATTGCTACAAACTTTATTTAAAAAACAGCAAGTGAGAAGCTTGCCTTAATTTGTATGTAAGTGAAATACCTCTGTCATCGCATTTCATTTAATTATTCTGCATTAACAGACATGAACCATCCACACATATTGGTTTAAAAACTGCATCTCTATGCAGAACTAAAAAAATCTATTAGAAACCTAAAGCTCTACAACAGCTTTCATTCAGAGACTGAGAAACCAACATTAAGTGGGAAGGATCTTGGTGCAATTTTTCTGCTACTCAGTCAATATACACAATTTCCTCTTTTAATTAGATATTCTTAGTAATTTTATTTTCTCCTAATTCCACCAAATGTGAGAGTTATTAAGGCTAAATGAACATACTTTTTGCTGTAGTGGTTTCTTCTTAAATTCTCATTTCTCACTGTGTCCAGGGTGCCCATTTCAACCAACTCTTGAGGAAAAAGAACATTATTCACATATTCTGCTACCTGCTCCTACCATGGCAAATTCAATTGCCTCATAGTTCAAAGACTGAGAAGAAAAGAAATCTTCAGACTCATTGTTCATTTGTAAAGAGCAAGTGGAAACAGAAACCGAAAAGAGGACTCGGATTTTGATGGAGTTGACTTTCTCTGAAGAAGAGAAAATATCAGAGAGTGCAAATATTGCGGTGAGTGAAAATAGGGTCGACATCACAAGGAATGTTTGTTGCCTGATAGAAAACGTGCCTTTGAAAACTTAGCAAACAATATCAAAAGCTCAGGGTTTGTCTCCAGAGCAGTGTACAGGCTGGTACAATCCAAACCACCCAATTCTCCTAAAACAATAAACTCCAATCACTTGGAATCAGCCGCAGGTGACTGCAGCTCTTTGCGCTGACATTGGCTGGCAAGTTTTAAACTGAGAACAATTCCTGNGCATAAATAAATAAATAAAAGTGAGTATTAAAAAAAACCCCAGAATATTTCCTGGAACTTGTGGAATAAATCTACCTGAAGGCACCTTTTTCTTTTGTGTGTTGTCTGATAATTCTGTACATGACCTGTGTATATTTTTAGACAGATGGACAGGAGGCAGGGGGGTGTCCAGGCAGGGCAGAGGGACAATCCCNCATTTAGCACTAAAAATTGTAACCAGCTAATGAAGTACCACTGCACACAGTAATACTGGAATGGAGAAAATGGTATTTTGAATTAGCACAGGAAGTTTTGGGGCAATTTTTTCAGGCAAAACAGAAGCCAAAAAAGTCTCAGTTGAAAAAAAAAATAAAAGAAATAAAAAACCACCACAAACAAACAAACAAACAAAAACCCCATGAGCTTTTAATATTCCCACAAAGGCTATAGGGGAAAAAAAAATAGTAGTGCAATATAAATACATTTTCCAATCAAGTTAGGTAAAACTATTCTTGATTACACCAACATTCTCTACAATATGTGAAATTTTTTAGCTCAGAGTAGCAACAAGAAATTGCTACAAACTTTATTTAAAAAACAGCAAGTGAGAAGCTTGCCTTAATTTGTATGTAAGTGAAATACCTCTGTCATCGCATTTCATTTAATTATTCTGCATTAACAGACATGAACCATCCACACATATTGGTTTAAAAACTGCATCTCTATGCAGAACTAAAAAAATCTATTAGAAACCTAAAGCTCTACAACAGCTTTCATTCAGAGACTGAGAAACCAACATTAAGTGGGAAGGATCTTGGTGCAATTTTTCTGCTACTCAGTCAATATACACAATTTCCTCTTTTAATTAGATATTCTTAGTAATTTTATTTTCTCCTAATTCCACCAAATGTGAGAGTTATTAAGGCTAAATGAACATACTTTTTGCTGTAGTGGTTTCTTCTTAAATTCTCATTTCTCACTGTGTCCAGGGTGCCCATTTCAACCAACTCTTGAGGAAAAAGAACATTATTCACATATTCTGCTACCTGCTCCTACCATGGCAAATTCAATTGCCTCATAGTTCAAAGACTGAGAAGAAAAGAAATCTTCAGACTCATTGTTCATTTGTAAAGAGCAAGTGGAAACAGAAACCGAAAAGAGGACTCGGATTTTGATGGAGTTGACTTTCTCTGAAGAAGAGAAAATATCAGAGAGTGCAAATATTGCGGTGAGTGAAAATAGGGTCGACATCACAAGGAATGTTTGTTGCCTGATAGAAAACGTGCCTTTGAAAACTTAGCAAACAATATCAAAAGCTCAGGGTTTGTCTCCAGAGCAGTGTACAGGCTGGTACAATCCAAACCACCCAATTCTCCTAAAACAATAAACTCCAATCACTTGGAATCAGCCGCAGGTGACTGCAGCTCTTTGCGCTGACATTGGCTGGCAAGTTTTAAACTGAGAACAATTCCTGTTTACTGACATGCCACAGGATCCACAGTCTGAGTGACACCTGCAACTGAGAGTAGGGCTCTAAAATAAGGGAATTCCAAATCCAGCTCTTCTCCACAGCCGTGGATTCTCAGACAGGGCCAAGGAACCAGGCAGTGCTGGGAGAACATTTCCTTAAAAAACTTATTTCGAACATTGCCTTGATTTTAGAGGGATCTCTTGTTTTGATGTGGATTTCTTATTTAGGCAGATACTGATTGCAAAAAAATCCAAGACACTAGCTCATTACTTCTCAGAGGAAGAAAGATTTTTTTTTCCCCCAAAAATGGATAAAATAAATAAATAAATAAATAAATGCATAAATAAATAAATAAAAGTGAGTATTAAAAAAAACCCCAGAATATTTCCTGGAACTTGTGGAATAAATCTACCTGAAGGCACCTTTTTCTTTTGTGTGTTGTCTGATAATTCTGTACATGACCTGTGTATATTTTTAGACAGATGGACAGGAGGCAGGGGGGTGTCCAGGCAGGGCAGAGGGACAATCCCTGACATGGCATGTCATGCCCAGCAGCCACCAGGGGTTGCCAAGGGCCTTTCCAGTGTCACTCTTGCTCAAGGACAGGCTGGGCATTGCTGTCCCTGGGGGGAGTGGCAGTCACCTGCGTTTTCATTTGTTTTTTTAAT
>VYXD01006604.1:154477-193869 GCA_013397195.1 Hylia prasina
TCCCCTGCAACCAAGAGACACATCTTGTATTTCAATGTTATTAGACTGCATAACATAGTGCCCTCTCACTAGTAAGGGAATTCGTTTCCTGAATGCAAAGTAGATTGCAGAAGAGGTTAATCAGCAGAATATAGAATTATTCATTTCAAGTAGGCTGTGAATTTAACAACATGCACTTTTTTTTCTTTTTGGCTCTTATCCAGTTACTCTTCTTTGTACAAAAAGCTTTGGTCCCCAGCACACCAGTGAATTGTTGGGAAAAAACCACAAAATGTTCTGAAACCTCATAAAAAGAGAGAAGAGCAGCAACAATTAGAACACACTTACTGAAAGATCTCCTGTAGGCTTGTTCCTCACAGAAACCAGTTTTATTTCACTTCTGGCATGACTCAAACACAAAATGACTGATCATTGCACTAAAGGCTGCCCAAAGCACATATTTTGGCCAGCTAATCCAAGACAATCCACTCTACAATTTATCAATATTCTATTACATGATGAGCAAACTGTCAGCCTCACTCTGTTTTCTTCACAGAAACTAGGGTAATCTAGGTAATTTCGATGAGAACAACTCTGAAGTTTAGGATTACATTCTGCAAAAGCAAGCAGTGGGAGAAGTCTCCCTTTGAGCTGCCAGCTCCTAGAGGCAGCTCACCCTCAGCCCAGACTGGAGAAGGAATGGAGCACCAACCTGCACTGGGGCACATCATGAGAGAGCTGAAGTGGACTCCAGGAGAAGAAAACCTCCTCCAGCACTTCTCTGCTTCCCCAGGAAAGGCAGAGAAACAACACAGCAACACATATCTGGGGGCCTCCCCATGCTGTGCATCCAGAAGCACAAAGGAACGTACGCTTCCCTCTCTCTTTAAAAAGATCCAAACCATTTCTTTTTCTTCCAGGCAGCTGAGGAGTGTTAGTACTAAACCAACAGCTTTTTAAAACTCTAAATGTACTGAGAACACTGGGGAACTGAAAAGCACCATATCCTTGAAGAAGGGAAAATACAATATAAATCCAAAGCTTAGGAGCAAGAGAACATCATCAAGATGATGAAATCTATTTTAACCTAGGCACAAGCAACTTCTTTTATTTATAACACAGAAACATGAAATCCAGTTTTTGAAATGTTGATTTAATTCCAGCTGTATCCATTTTTTAAATCTCACCTCTTCAGCTGCTGATTTGGGATTTCAGCACTGCAGAGCAGCCAATTTCAGGCGAACAAGAGAACAAATGCTTTCAAGACTTCCTGTTCTGCTTTGCTTGACTTGCTCACTTGGAGAAAATTCAAACCAATAAAGAGAACAAAGGGATACTTTTTTTTTTTCTTTTTTTCTTTTTTTTTTTTCCCCAGGCTATAGTTTCTCTGTTTGACTGATTCCTGACCATCCTATTTAGGAATGTTCCAAGTTTACCTGTAAATGCAATAAACACCACTGCTTCAGGAATTTATTCTACAAACTTCTGGCCTTAAAAGTTTAGCAGTAGTCCCTGGGTTGGTGAAACACTTTCAGTTCTTTCATCCCACATTCTTTGGTGGAGAATTGGTTAAAAATGTTGCTGGCCTGCAGTGATTGCTCATTGCAGTTTCACCTGTATTTGTAGTTCTCTTGATCATCAAGCTCAACCCTTAACAGGTCAATCCCCCCTCTCAAATCTTCTGCTGAGAGTTTTCACCTCAGTGTAAATCCCGGAGCCAACACCTATTTCAGGCAGGATTTCAGGGTGGCCCATGCCTTAGGGAACAAAATATGGTGTTCCAGATTTGATCGCATATATATTTCACAAAATGCTCCTCTACTGTAGGTTGTAGGAAGATTTTTCTGCAGGAGCACATCCTTCTTTAGGCCCCTGGAATTTAGGAACAGCTACCAGTGGCTAACGTGTAAGCAGAGGCATATCCCGTGTACTGCTTGATATTCCCAGACTTTTGCAAATTTATTGTCAGGAATGAGATGTTAGTGGTCCTCCTCGATGGGAGTTGCAAGCAAATATGTTAACTGATCTCATCTAAATAAATCAATACTAAGCACTTAGGTGAAATTCCTCAGCATAGTTCAATCACAGAAGATGTCTGGTGCTACCCCCTGAAGGAAAGCAGCCAAGGAGAAGCCTGGAGCTAACAGGTGCAATTCTTACAAAATTCCAAAGGTGCAGGTAGAGACAGAAGCATCCCAGAGAGCGTGGGGCTGCTCTGCACCTCCTACAGCAGCACAGCCCTCTGTCCTCCCAGCAAGCTTGCAGGAGGAATGCTGTCGCTTATTTTGCTCCTGCCACTCTTCAAGGAAAGAGAAAACATCCCATTCCTTTAGAAAGAAATAAACTGCAGTAAGAAAACCCCCCAGCTTGCTGTCACTATTCCTCAGCCAAACAACCAGCTGACACGAGCAGACAGGAATATCCCAGTCTGAGACTGGTTTGAGCTCTAGGGGCCCTTCCAGGACCCAGTAACTTGTGACTTTCAGCAGGTTTTCTCATTGAGGGGAGCAAATCTCCTTGCTGCAACCACTCATCTTAAAGAGCTTGCAGGAGTTCTAGTTTCCAGGCTAAAAGAAAAGTGACATTTGACAAGTTATTCCTCAGTGAAGCATAACTGGCAGGGTTAGTCGGTCACTGGTGAGCTTGTTCCCTAATTGCACAGGGGACAAGGTTTGTGCTTCTTGAATGACAAACTCGCCAGCCTGTCCAACATGATCCTTTTCTTTAGGATATAGCTCTGCCCTAAAGAAAGCACCAGCAAAACACAGAAAATCTGACACACAGAAACCTTGAGACTAGATTAAACTGACCTATCTACTTTTCAAACCCTGAGCCATTCTTTATCAGTGAAACGTGTGAAAGGTAAATCCTGTTATGGAAAATTATTTCATTTGCTTTTTGCACAGAAATAAGTTGTTCCAGGATAAAAGAATTTTGCTAAATAAGAGGGGTTTTTTTGTTTGTTTGTGGGTTTTTTGGGTTTTTTTTTGGTTGGTTGGGGTTTTGTTTGTTTGTTTGTTTGGTGTTTTTTTGTTCTTGTACAGAAATTACCATACATTGTAATATTTCCTGTCATTTTTAGTGGAATCCCACCACGGATACAGTCCTTCACAGGGATGCAGTCTACACTGCCACCTCTGATGGATGACACAGCTGGCACAGGGAAACAGAATATTGCAACATCAAATGAAAATTAAGAGGAAGGGAGACATATCAGAGGCAGTGATACAGTGTTGTAGTAGATTAAAGCAGCAGTTGAAATTAGTAGCTACGTAGAATTTATTTGTGCTATTTTATCTGTTCCTAATTATCATTAACCTGGAAACGATGACATTTTTCACTGAGTGAAAAGCCATAATTAAATAGCTGCTTCCTCCTTTCCGACTGACAATGTCATATTAAACAAACAGGTTTTAACAACAGATGCAACATTTAGACTTTTCAAGGACATAAAACGCATTCAGTTCTTACTTCACATTCAAATGCCTCCACGCATAACATTCATTAGACTGAATTCAAATGGCCATTCTGGGCACCAGGTCAGCTGTGCCTGCCTTTGAAGCTCCCCATGAAGGATAACAATTCCAGCTTTTGCCTGCCTACCAGACAGACTTCCCAGCTCAGCTGTGCCAAGGCAGAGCTCCGGGAGCGCCCGGGCTGCTGAGTGCGAGCGGCACGGCCTGGGGACTGGGCTGGGACTCTGCAGCTTCACCAGGAGCACTTCCAGGCGGCTCCAGCAGCTCCTTGGCCAAGCTGGCAGGGTGTGAACCTGCTCTGGAGTGTGGGGCTGAGGCTCAGCAGCTGGAGCTGGGAATGTTGTGACGAGGGCTGATGGAATCTTGCGCAGGGTGGGATGTGATAAACCCCACGAAGACCCATCACATCTGAGGGGCCAGCCTGTCACCCTGGTTTTGAGGATTTTTCTAGGCCTTCTGATTTGCCTTTCATATTGGAGTCAGAATTTTGACTTTCCCACACTTTGTACTATAAACAATAGCTTTGTTTTCCTAACTGTCCTTTGTTGTTTACATATTTTTAGGTAGGCAGAGAAAGTTCATTGACAGTTGTCTTGACCAATGTGGTTTGGGAGGTGGGATTTCATCCTCCAATCCACAGGCACCTTTGGAAATGTATAAAATTGAGTTTTGTAAATAAACTCAAGCTTTTCCTGCTTTGCTCATCGCCGTGCCCTCTTTCGTGTTGTGTTGTGGCACCAGCCCTTGCAGAGAAGTGACTGAAAATGATAGTGAAACTGCTCTTCAGGGGTGTTTTATAAAGCAATAGAGAAGTCTTTGACACCTTGCTAAGATACTCTACGAAAAACACTTGAGCTCCTTTGTGCACCTTTATAAAAACTTAATGATTTAGGAGGGACAATTTGGCTTGATGCAAATAGAAACAGCTACAGATGTTGGGAAACATTTCTAAAGTTGACCAGTGCCCTTGTGCTGGCTCTGGGCCACTTACAATTAGAAGGCTATGGAAAATCCTGTTTTAACTTCCTTACAAGTTCAAAGGTAAACCAAAACTTTTTCTTTAAATAGAACCATTTGCTTGGGTGTGGAAATGCATTGCAACAAAGGTGAGCTGAGGGAACAATTTCTTTTTGTTCCCCCCTCCAGCCCACACAGGCAGCACTGGGACAGGGATGTGTGATCAGAGCACTGGGCCCCTTTCAGCTGGTAGCTCACATTTCTGCAGCTCCTGCCTGCTCTTTACGAGCCTGATGAACATTCTTAACCATGTGAAAAAGTGCCATGATTCAGAGGGGGAAAACAAAGTTTATCTACAAAGCACTGCCATCAGAAAGTATCAAACATGAGTGAGGTTACAGGGTGAGTCACAAGCTGTTCTGAGAAGAGAGGATATCTGCATATTTCTGTCCAGGGTCAGAAAGGAAGAGACACAAAATAATAATAATAAAAAATCTTTGGTGGTTTTCAGAAAAGTTTATTCTGAATGCACTAAGGCCACCTAAATGTCACAGCTGTCACAAACTGCTCAGGGTTTATAATACTCCTAAATTTCACAGGTAAACTGGATTACAAGAGCACTAACCCCTCTTTCTAACTTTGTACTTCATGTAATAAGAGTATTATCTTCAATCTACTTTTGACTGGATTCCAAGTTTTCTGTTATATGAGCCTTTCGTAGCTGAGTTGTGTGTTATCAGCATTCTCCTGCCCCTTATCACCCTTTTATTCCAAATAATATTCACTAGAAAATCACAAATAATTTGGTGACATTTAGCAAGCCATCTCAGCATCAGAGTGAAAGTTTTTTCAAGAAAGCAGTTGAAAGAAAATGATAGTGGAAGGTTATCAAAAGAGAAAGAAAAGTGCTTTCAATATCCAAGAATATACAAAACAATTCCGTCCAAACATCCTAAAATATTGAGATGCAAGAGATCAGTTTTCATGTCAAAGGAAATTGGACAAAAACATTTGGATGAAATGGAGGTATTTTGAAAAATAAGGGATTTCTAGGGAAACTGGTGAAAGGAGGAAGACAGCAAACTTTCTGCTAATCTGCTAATTTACTGAATCTCTGTTCCATTAGCATCCCTATAAATAATGCTGTCCAATGCCCTCTGTTTTTTACCCCTTCAGCACAGAGGTAAAAATTTACTCAAAATGGCTGAGATAAAGAGAATGGTTCCTGCCTTTTCTCTCCTGTTGTTCTTGTTTAAATTCTTTATTCATTTATTCCCCTTTTTCTGATTCAATCTAAAATAAAAGCAGCTCTGAGAGAAAGAGTGTTTGCTCAGAGTAAACCTTGTATCAGAAAATTGGAATGTTCAAGGGCTGAGAAGAAACAAAGGCTCACAGGAAGTGAAAACAGTAATAATTCATTTAATATGTGCTCCAGATCCTCTGCACAGTGCATTAATATGAGCCTTTTAAAATTCAAGCAATAATTTTGTATGTCTTTTCCTTTCTAGCCTGTATGAATCATCACTCCCTTTTGGACTAAGAAAAGAAGGCAATATTATCCACACTTTACAGGTGAAATACAGAAGATTAAGTGTCGTGCCACAAATCAAACAAAACTCTTCAGAAGAGCTCCTGAGCCAAAGTCTGGCACTTTAACCATATGGTAATTTCCCCGTGCCAGGCACTTAATTTTTATTTTTAGTAGTTCAGGATTTCCCTTTAGCACAGACTTCATTCCAGCACCTGTCACCAATGAAACTGGAAGAGATTAGAGCTGGTGAAGGGGATCCCATCCATCTCCTCATTATCATGTTTTCTCTTTACTGAGGATGGGACAGAGCTCCAGAGCACTGCTGAAGGAGCTGAGAGCGTGAGAGGAAGGGAAAGACCAAACAACACATTGCACAGGCCACAGAGATTTCCAGAGCACAACAGAGGAAGATTTGGTAGCTCCTGCTTGGCTCTGCCTGACACAGAGCCCAGTCTGCACCTTGGAGATAATGAGTGTGAAAGGACCTGAGGGTGAAGACATCACAGGATGGGTTTCTGGAGAATTGCCACTTTGTCTTGGCATGCATTCATTAGATTTTAAACCAAGGTGAGAGCATTACTCTGTGTTTCTAATGTTTTCATCAGTAATTTCCCATTGTTATTCTCAGGCACTGAGTTCTGAACCGTGCAACAACTGCCTTTGCTTTCCATGAGAAAGCACTCTCTGCACTGAGATTGCAGATCTTTTAAAAGTGAGACACCTGTCCTGTCCTCAGCCCTTCAGGGGACATGGGCTGATCTCACCCAGGTAAAAACCTCAGCAAGCAGCAGCATAAGATGTATTATTTGACAGGGATCCTGACAAAGCCACACAGGGGAAGCCCAGGTCCCAGAGTACATTGCTGCACGTTGCTCTGAGGCTTTTCTCTGTACAGGTGTAATAATGCCACTCCAGGGAGGGTTTTAGAGCCTGTTTGCAGAGCTTCCTTGACACGAGGGTAAAGGTGTGAAATACGATCCTGAGAAACCCACTCTTCAGGTATTCCAAGGGATATGTGCCCTGGAGTCAAATGAAAACCAGGTTAAGAGGTTTTCCTGCAATATTATTTTGTTGTGAGCATGATGTTGTTATCTGCTACTGAAATAATCCTTCCAATGCTGCACGTGGATGGAGGAGGTGGTGCTTCTGCATTTCCCAGGACACTGTTCCTGCATGGCTGTGCACAGATTATTCACACACCTTTCTACCCCTTTCCAAGTCCTGTTCCCAGTTTTAACGTGTGGATACTGATCATATGTGCCTAGAAAATCCTACTGAAAATCAAAACAGCTTCTTGGGTCCATACAGGTAAGGATGATCCCATACATACAGAAGCTTCTGTTTCTGCCAGAAAGAAATTTTTCCTTCCATTAAGTACAGTTTTCAGTTTTAATTTTTGAAAATGCATTTAATAATTCTCACCTGATTTAAAAGGATATAAAAGTAATGTCCTGATTAGTATGTGGTCACCTCAATGATCACTTCCATGATGAAGAAATAAAATCAGGGTACATAAACAATCAGTAATGGGAGTTAATTTTGTATCCTAAGTAAAAGTTATTTACAAGTGTTGATTTACAAACTTTTACAGACTTTTGCAGACTTTTTATGGACTTTTACCTTGATCACCCTTTTATATAAAGTCAGAACTTCAAAACTATGGTATGAGGCACGAAGTAAAGTCTAGAATTCCAAAATGCTGTCTTCATAAAATCCAAGTCTGTACTGCACTCCTTTGCATGCAATTATGAACTATCAAAGTAATTTTTTTAAACTTCACAGCAGTGTCAAGACAAAGTGGCAGGCAAAGCAAATTTCAGTCTTTTGTAATATTCAGGATTGAAACTTTGAGGTACTTTGCCTTACTGTTGTTATTTTTACTGTAAGATTTTAAGGTCAGAAAAGACTATTATCTCATCTGATGCAGCTCCTTGTCTATCACAGCCATCAGCTGTGAGCTCGCAGGCAGATCTCTCTGCGAGGAGCTGGGAGAGGCAGCATCACAGCTCTCACAGAAATGTCAGTGCCTGAGCTGGCAGGAGCTCCTGCAGGGGAAGGAGCCTGATCCAGGGATGTGCCTGCAGATGAACTCACAAATGCCAAATACACCTCGCCCTTTCAGGAAGGGACTACAGTTTGAATTGGCTATCAGTCTGCAAAAACTTTTCCGTGGCCTTGCCTTCCTTTATTTGACTTTTCTGTGTGTTCAGAACCATTCCAAAGATTTATATGCAGAGCTATGTAAGTTGTTCAAACAGCACATTCATGTTTTAGCAGACACACACAGGTGCATACACCCAACTCATTAAAATTCAACATATTGACCCAGGAATCTAGCAGATTCCTTATTCTGATTGCACTTTTCTGAGAGATAATTAAGTGAAGTTTCTTAAAAGTCAAACAGAAACCTCAAGTGTGCTTGCAGTGCAGTGCTGAGGTTCCAGCGTGGTGGGGGACTGACATCCCCGACTCCTGCTCGCTGAGCAAACATCTGTGGAGTGTAAAGCTGTGCTTCCCCAGCTGTTCATTATCACCAGCCAGATGTTCCCATCCCCGGGGGCAGCACATGGAACCTGTGACATCACCTTCTCTCCTTCAGCACTGCCTGGTGCTTCAGCACAGCCTCTGGCTGTCACCTGGCATGAGGGGTGAGGTGACACGGCCCCCACATCCTGGTGATCCTTTTTGGGGCTACCTAAAAACAGAGTTAAGGGAATAAAAAGCAGTTCTATTTACTGAAGGGCCTTCAGGTACATTTGGGGCAGACAAAGTCCCCCAGGGGCTGCACCCAAAAATGGACAATGGCCACAAGTTTTCACACTTTGGTAAGTTTGGTCCATTTGCATATTGGGGGTTAATTTTCCAATTACAGGTTCAGGTAATGAAGTCACTTACCCAAAGTTTTCTCCCCCCAACTAACTTTCCATCTCTCAGGGCCTGAAGCAGTGAGGGCTCCTTGATCCCCAGGCCTGGAGAGGAATTGTTGTGTCTGACCAAAATGGGGAAGCAGCAGCTCACACTGTGTGTGGGGTTTGGAGTTCCACACTAAAGAACTGCAGGATTACACATATATGAAAATATAAAAGCTGAAATCTTAGTGCATCCCTGTGTCAGTTCACAGCATCAGAACTGGGCTGGCTGGAGGTCCATGGGCAGATCTCTGATCCAGCTGTATCCACGGCCTGCTGTGAGCTCAGCCACACACAGGGAACTGAGCAGAGATTTCCCACCTGGAGGAGAGGGAACTGTGCCAAAGCCAGAGCTCACAAGTGGAATTTGGGGAGATATCTCTGAAAATCCCAGCCTCTCTGGCTGTACTAAACTGTGCCTTTACACGTGCAGAGACGACACTTGCTGCTGAGTTAATCTGTTTCCATGCAATTTTTTGTGCTGGGGTTTAAGTGAGGTGAGCATGCAGCTGAACCCTTTCTGTAGCATAAAACTGCTTTGCTACAGGCCACGACCTCTGAGGGTCTTTGGGCTTGGAATTAAAGCAGTACCATTTCTCTCTGCTCCGGCTGAGGGAAAGGCCTGTGTAAAGATAAGACAAGGCTGGTGTTTTGTGAACTTTTACAGAAGTTAGTTGTTCTAGTACCAGTCTCTGTGGACAGCAGGCATTAGATATTTCAAGATCAAGAAGTTATTTTTAATCTAGCAATTAATCATCTTCTCAGCATACCCACAAATAACAAGCACAGTTAAAATCTTAATACCAAGGTATTACAAAATAGGCCTGCCCAGATCCCTCCCTGCTCTTGGAACACAAGCCCAGTCTTTGAATTGCTTGATCCAGACTTAGTGATGCTGATACAGGTATTACTGGGA
Source organism: Hylia prasina (assembly GCA_013397195.1). Lineage (NCBI taxonomy): Eukaryota > Metazoa > Chordata > Aves > Passeriformes > Sylviidae > Hylia > Hylia prasina. The sequence goes on from VYXD01006604.1 coordinate 164,246, forward strand.
TACATCCTTCAGCCTAATTAATGCAGATTACTGGCCCACAATATTCTTGCCTCTTCTTGACTATTCAGCACCCTAGAGCAGCAGGAAAATCAGCAGCTCAACCTGCTGAAGGCAGACAAGCAGACAGATCTTACTTATCCCACTGTTTATGGCAGTGAAGCTTTCCCTCTCTTTAGGGGTTTGTTATAACAGCAAGAAAAGTTTAGATGGCCTCAGAAAGAATTCAACAGAGAACTAAATGCCAATGCCAAACTTCGGGCAGAAAATGCCAAAACCCATCCAACAGCTGAGAGGAAATTTGGTCATTTCATCCTTCCCATGCACAGTAACCGGTTTAATATTTGAAATTTCATTTAATAATTCTCACTTCATTTAAAAGGACAGAAAATTCAGGGTGTGTCACAGAGCAGGCTGCAGGACAGATGAGCATCTGGATTTAACATCTGAGCACACTCATTAATGGGAGAAGGAACCTGGCAAAAGTAACACCAAAAAGTGCAACAAGAGATGTAGGAGGAAAGGATTTGGTTGTGTGTGAAAAGGACAACCAAATTAACAGTATTAAAAGTGCAGGTCAGGAGGTGGGACAGAGGCAGGAGAATTATTCTCACTGCAGCAGGAGAACACATTTCAGATTTACTCATACTTAGGAAGGGTTCCATGCCCAAAGTGTTTGGGGCTTAGCTTGCATTTACCACTCGCTGTACCAAATATTAAACAAAGTTCTCCCCACTCTGAAGGCATGAAGTTTTTTATGGACGGGATGGTACAAGAGAAAAAATAAACATTATATATTGTCTAAACAACCACAGCTGGAGCTGTTAAAAATTGGGAGTAAAAGTAATTGTTTTTAGATATAAATAACCAGGACACCTCCATCCACACTGGTCTGTGGATACACACAAATACAACATGCAGAACACACTCATCAGTGGAAAAAAGAAATGCACTCTCTGTTCCAGGCATATTAGAAGATGAAATCAGAAAAGCACTGCAAGAAATATATTGCTATGAAAACCCAAAGGCAATTGTTCTGGTATATCACTGTAACACAGAAAATGTCAGCAACATCTGAAGTTTTGCAGATTACCTCAGAAAATTCCTTAAAAAATGCCCTGAGATATCCTAACGAAGAATGACAACATCTCCACTGCTGGCAGGAGTGGTGCTGAATATCTGCTGTGTGGGTTTGAGTGGAAATATTGGGATCCCATTTGTCACTCATTCATATATTTTTCTATTCAGGTTTTTTTTCCTTTTTTTTTTTTTTAATTAAAAAAATAAACAAACAAACAAACAAAAATAAAATTCCAGTCACTTAGGATTATTTTTAATTCTTTTTGCTACATACAATCTTACTCAATGCATTTTACTATGAGGAATGAAGATTCTGAGGCAAGGGCTTGTTCAGGTAAGACAAAGAACATAATTTTCTGAGGGAGGAAAAAGACTATCCTAATGGTAAAGCTGAGATTCCTGCCCTGGCAAACCAACAGCAGTAACTAAACATAAATGAAGTCCTCAAATAGTTCTTTAAATATGTCTGTAATTCCATTAATTTAAAACGGTAGGAATCACCAAAATATTTTAAACTTTCTGGAGTCCCAAAACCAACAGCTCCAACAACATTCTCAGGACCTGTAAAAGTAATTTAAGTTTTTGTAGCCTTCAGTCATTTTTATCTCATTTTATCCATGCAAGTAGTGTGCTGTTGGACACAAGTACAGCAAACACTGCACTCCTGGGAATGGCTGACGCAGGAAAGGTTCCACACACACAGACCAATGGATACACATACAGGATTAAATTCAACAGCACAAAGGAATAAACAATTACTGGGACCAAAACTCAATTGCTTCTACTATGAAATTGCTAAAGTAGTTCTGGTAGAATTACAAATAAATCCTGTATCAGAATTTAGCTCAGTCCATGCACTATTCCCAGTAGATAGTCTGACTTTTTTCAATCTGTTCTGGAAGCTCAGTGAACCTGATACTATGAACACAGTCTGTTCCATGCCTCTGATTTATTAGCATAGCTCCAGCCTATCACCCATGAATGAGGGTGGGAGGGGTGGGGCAATCAATCCCAGTAAATGAACACTAAGAATGCTATAGGTGTGTGAATACATTTCACTTTACCAGGCACAGAGCTGGTAAAGTGAAATGAAGAGGACACACCCCTTTCAAAGGCAGCAGATACCCACTGCTGACTGTCCCAGCAGAGTTACAGAAACAAGCAGCAAAGTCCATTTACTGCAGCAAGGAGATGTCAGGCTATGCCAGAGGAACAGGACTGTCCAACAGCAACAGAGCTGGAGACACTGCACTCAGCCTGGGATGCATTGAGATGGCCACGGATGGGTCTGGTTAAAGCAAATTAACAGCGATAAAGTGTGGTCATTTGTCACCCTCCACCACTCCCTTCTTCTTAAGGGAATATGGAATCATCATAGAATGACCTGGATTAGAAGAAATGTTGGAGATCCTCCCATTCCACCTCCTGCCATGGCAGGGACAACTTCCACTGTCCCAGGCTGCTCCAGCCCAGCCTTGGACACTTCCAGGGATCCAGGGTCAGCCACAGCTCCTCTGGGCATCCTGTGCCAGGGCCTCCCCACCCTCACAGAGAACAATTTTTTCCCAGTATCCCATCTAACCCTGCTCTCTGTCAGCTTGAAGTCATTCCTTCTGTCCTAGCCCTCCAGGCCCTTACAAACAACGTTGTCCCACCTGTCTTGTGAGCTCCCTTCTGGTACAGAAGGCCAGGATTAGATCTCCACAAAGATTCTTTTCTCCAGAACAATCCCAGTTCTCCCAGAATTTCCTCATAGGGAAGGTGCTCCATCCCTCTCATCCACTTGGTAACTCTGCCCTGTCCTCCTTTATTGGACCCTTTCCAATATAAAGTGTTAACTTCCTGACTAGGAGATTTCAGAATGCAAAGCTCACTCTTGTTGAGACAAGAAGTCTCTTAACAAAGACAGCCTGACTTTAATATTCTGCAGAATGTCCTTCCAATCAGCCTTTGGCTGCAGGACACTCATCTTCCCCCAGCCCTGCACACACTGAAAGAACTGCTCTGTACTTGTTGGCTCATGTTGCTTTTTCTTTCTACCTTCATCATTTGTCTTGGTGTAGAAAGACAGGTCTTTGCCAGGGAAAAGCTGGAGCTTCCCTTAGAATGGAGAATGTAACCCCCCTCCCTCTGAATTATTATAATTTTTGCCATGAAAGAGGCTTTCAGGCAAAGATATGGAAATAGGAATAACAGTTCATTACTAGGAACATTAAAAATACAAATGTAGTGGTACAAAAAACAAGCAAACAAAACAAACCAAACAAAAATCCTGGAAACCCTGACNTAGAATATAACATAATACATGCTTTTATTGCAACCCAAGACACCACTGTTTGCCAGGGCCAGACATAATTGGGTGAGGAAAGAAGCCCTTACTACTACAAATGGAATTAGAAGTCAGTAAGTTGCATTATTTCTATACATTTCTCTATTCTCTTGCACTCCAGAAAAAAAGAAAATCAGAAAACAAACTAAAAATCATATTTTTAGTTCAAAATGTGTGTGAGGTAGGGACATATGCTTGGAAGCCTTTTGAAAAACTTAATTAAAACTGTTATATAAAAATATACTTGACAACTAAATCAGCATTAAAATAGTTTCTAGGAGATAAATAATTTACAGATTTTCACAGTTAACAATCTGCTTTCTGGAAATAAACTTCACAGTTTACTATAAAATGATCAAAGAGGGATTAGGTAGCTATTCAATTTACTGGAAAAACGTTACACCATATCAATGAAATTGGGAAAATTACTAAGGAGCTGAATATGTTAGAGAAAATGTAATGAATCTAAACAGTAATAGAAATTCACTGGGTATAGAGTCATTAATGTTAATTTTATGAATATTTAAATCACCGAGGGGAACAAATTTGCTGGCACTGGAGCTGATAATGTCTAAACAGTCCAAAAGATTTAATTTCTTGAAAGTTTAGCAGACCCATTTTGAACTCTGAGTTTGCAGATTCTTAGCAGTGGCACTGAAGTGACACAGAGTAATAACGTGCAGATTTATTTTATTGTAGTTTGCTATGAGAAAACCCACGTGGTGTCTAAATGATGCCTCAGGCCATGAAGGTACAACTCCCCCTGTTTGATCCCTCCTGGCTATCCCAGGAAGAAATTAAACAGAGAAGAGTAGGGTGTGTGTGTGCTCCATGTACAGAAACACCAAAAGAGATTTGTGACAACACAGCTTATTCCATCCCAAACAGCTGAGTGAATTTACAGTGGAAAGAATTAAGAATATTCTTCCTTTTGATTCCAGAAAACTTAGTGCTATTCTCTGAACCAACAAGTAATAACTGGGAAATAGGAATCCTCTTGGTCTTCTGTTTATTCTCCATTTTCTGCATCTTGAAACACAGTAACAGCAGGAGATTTGATGTGCACACAATTCAAAATAGCTCTTTTATACCTTAGGTTTCAGTACTGTTTAGGAAACACCTTTTAATATGAGTTTTCTCTTCTTTTTGGATGTGGATCTCAACAATAATTTATCACTTATAATGTCACCTTTGGAAAATTATCATTTTATCCCCAATTATCTCAGGTTTCTTTAGGAAGGATGTTATTTCTAGGTGATCATCAAAATCGTGTTTGTCACGGTAGAGGAAATTTGTTTCTTGATTATGAAAATATAAAGGAATTTATATCAGATTTATTAATATACATTCAAGGTGTACTTGGCAATCAGTTTTACCCTGAGAAAATGATTACCTTAGAATCTCAGAGGTCATAAAAAACCAAATTTCCAACTCTAAGCTGCAAGCTGAAAATTAACAAGCACAACCTGAAAATACAGGACCAGGAAGTATTACATACTCACACCAATGCATATTTAAGGATGTGTGAATTGTGAATATTTGAGATGATGGCTAGCAAACACTATGGTTAGCACCAGCCTCAGCCACAGCAAATTTATACCTCCTAATGAAAAACGACAATTCCAAAAAATGCCACTCACCTCTCCTGCTATTTGATGCTGGGCACTACGGTGACATTTCCTGGCAATCTACACCATCATTCTTTGTTACAACAGCTGCCATCACCCCTAACTCAAAACCACCACAAGGACTGAAGGATCTGATGTCTAATCACAAGTCAAAACTTTGTAATACACTTTGAAAATCAGTGGTTGTTGACCGGCCCCCTAATATTTTCCTGACATTCCAATTTGTGCACCTGGTTCCTTGGGGGAATGGATTTACACATGCCATGCTCAGTTCTTCCCATCAGCTCTGATCACTCTTTTTCTCTCTTCCCAAAGAATTTTATAACATCTCCATTCACCATCATTAGTCAGCAGGCAAGAAAATTATTACTATTATTACTTCTTGAATAGAGATATTTGGAAATTGCTTTTGACGCCTTATTTCCTGCTTTTTAAAACTTATTATAACTTAGAAGCAGCAAGAAACATACTGAAATTGAAACAGCACCCACTGAAGTGTACTGCAATGCCATGAAAGTTTCTTGTTGAGCCTTTAATATTCTAAATTTATGCCACTAAAGTCTGCCTGCTTTCATTTTCCCATATCTTCTACTTGAAGACAAATGTGAGAAGAGAATAATTAGTTTCTATTGTAATGAACTGTAAAATTTATAGTAGATTATTAAATTGAGAAGCATAGAACAATATTATCATTAAGGATTTATAGGTTATAAAATTCAAATTATATATATTTCATAAATTCTCTCTGATTTTCATCGCTATTGTGACTTTACCAAATGTCCTTCCTGTTTCTTATTTCTATCTGGCATCCTCTCACAGGTTCAGGGAATCTCTCAAACTTTGCACGGATTTAAGGGAAGAAAGAGGAGTTTTTACCTCGCTCAGGAATTTTGCTGGTTTTGGTCAATTTTGCGTTGGCGCAGGTGAGCTCTGCAGCTCAGAAACCAGCACCTGCTTTGGCTTCAGCCTGCGTTTGGAATTCCCTCCTCAGAAGATGTGATTTACAGTAAGAACAATGACAGGCACGTTTTAGCAGAGCGTACGGAGAATTATTTCATCCTGGAGAGAAACCAGCACATCTTTTGGAGCAGCTGAGTCCCTGCTCTGCCCGCACCAGTTCTGACAGGTGCAGTGTAGGAGTGGAATTTAGCTGAGCCCCCTTTTTCAACCCCAGCCTTTCCCCACTGCTCCTGGAACACAAACAGCTTAATGGTCCCTTCCCAGAGGCTCTGACACTTCCTGAGAGCAGGCAGCCACTGGCATTACCGAGTGATCTCCTAAATTGCCATTTTTCTTTTTCATCTAACTCTACTATATATCTTCTTGAGAGAAAACTACCATATGAAGTGCTTCTACAGTAAAGAAATTCACTTCAGAGGGTTAGGAGGTGTTTTTTTCCTCCTATTTTTTTTTCCTTAAACTCGTGTCTCTAAAAACCACTGTCAGTTTTGATGGAAGAGGTTGCTGCCAGCAAGAAAACAGATGCAAAATTGAGGAAAATGTGTGAAATATTGAGAAGAGTAAATCAGTGCTTCAGTGTCAGAATCACTATTTCATTATTCTGATGCAGTAGGCTGAGCAAAGAAGATGAAACATGTCAAAAGAACGAGGTTAGGATTGAAGTTCACTGAGAAACCTCCGCATCCAAGGCTTCTGCTTTGTAATATTTATAATTATTCCCCAAAATCCTTGCGCTCCTCTGACTCATCTCGTTTTTGATCAGCATACCAAAGCATTTTACTGCAGTATTTGTTTCACTGCACTCTGATTTCACCCAGCTCTGCTGAATTTCACCGTGGTAAAGCTAAAGCTGCACCGCAATGAATCAGGCCCAACACAACTTCTCCCTTCAAAGTACAGAAAAAGATGCTGCTGAGAGGGTGCTTGGGAAAGTTGGAGGGCACCAAATTCCTTTCAGAAAAACACCTAAAATGCACTGGCTGCAGCAGGATTGGATTCACTGCCTGCAAATCAGACCCCACAGGGCAGAATGTGCCCTCAGATGTGTGATTATCAATTTTGTAGGAGGATGTGAATGCCTACANNNGCCTACATTTATCTTTTTTTTTTTTTCTTCAATTAACAGCATTATCATTACTTTTGCTTCACGACAGAAATAATCCACAGAAGACCAAATAAAGGCTAATTTAAAGAGGAAACCACCACCACAGTCCTTCAGTAGAACACAAAGTGAAGGCTTGGCTGAGCTCAGCACCACCTCAGTCACGCGGCACCGGGGCAAAGGTTCATTTTTGTCCAATTTATTTTAACCCAATATCCTTCACTTTGTTATTTCCAGCAAAAAATTCCTCAGAGAGAGGAAACAAAGAACCAAATCCAAAAACAACAAAGTAAACTATAAGCTACCTGATCATTTTTAAGACCTGTTATAACCCAAAATGTCACTTCAGTTGTGTTTTGTGGTGTTTTGTGCAGCTCAGTCTTTATCAAGGGGTAAACCTTCATCACTGTAACCCCCTAAAGAAGGAGTTAATTTTGTTTTTGAAAGGGTGTCCATGAAGTGAGTTCCAAAGCCTTTGAAAGTTCACCTCAGGTTTTTAAGGTGTGTACACTGGAATGCTAATACAACTTTTTTCCTACAAAAATGACAAAACATTCCATTTTAATATTTTCAGATTAGTTTTTCTTTTTACTGTAATTTACCTAATTCATTTTCTTATGTCCAATTTCATGGAAAAAAACAAAACAAAACAAAACAAAACAAAACAAAACAAACAAAAAACCCAACCCTAATAATGAAAAATATTTTAAAAATATAATTGGTTTGGTTCTGAACATCAAAATTTTTGTATAACTTGCCAGAAAACAAAACAAAACAAAAAGTTTTTTACTTATCCAATAACCTTAACCTTTATTAGACATCATGGCAGAAACTCCTCAAACAACTGAGCCACATTTTCAAGAAAAAAAACTCAGATTCAGCAATTTGGTTTTCCAAACCTGCTTGGGATTCTCCGGAATATTCCTCCCTCTCCCACCTCAGAGACAAAAAAGGGATATTCTCTGTGCATTCCCTGCACTTTGAGTGAGCCAGGGGAACCATGGGATCACAAAGAGCCAGCCCAGAGATGATCTTGCTACTTCCCAGATATAATAGCTGCTAATGCCTGATTTCTACCCACACCTTTTTCTTAAATAAGTGCTAAATACCATAATTTATAATTATTGTAACGTTTTTCCACGTTTTGCCTGTTATCCAACCAACCCCTTGGAAATCCTGTCATTTTTGAATGATGTCTTCTCCAGCCTTAGTGGCAAAGTCTGCACTGATCAATACATTTTATCCATCAAGATAAATGCATTTCCAGGTATCTCTGAGTGCAGAGGTGAGGCAGCAGCTGGAGCTGAAAGTTCTTCTGACTACTTTTCCTCCCCAAATAAGCCTTGGTTATCCTGAAAGATTTCCAGCCTGATAGTAACCTCTTAATCTTCCAGGCTGTTTATTTCTTGTGAATTAATGGTTCAGAGCCGATATTGTGCATTACAACTTTCCAATCCTCACTCTAGACAAAAGGGATGCATTTATCATTTCCAAGAACAGTGTTTTTTATGCCAGTTTTGAAGGGAAGGGCCAGTGCCATACTCAAACGAGCAAAGACTAGTGCACAGAGGAAGGGAAGATGAAGGCAGGCTTACAAGAGACATAAAAAAGACATTTTTTTAAAGCATTTTCTCTTTCCCCTTGATCAATTTCTTTCCTCAAGGTGCTTTTTAACAACGAGGCAGGGCAGCATATTTGGCTCTGTCAAAACCAACATTCCCTCAATGTCACTTGAAGAAATAATGATTTTCTGCGGGAGAAAATCCTGCAGAAAGGACTCGACAGATAGTCCAGCAGATGCATTTTTCAAGGGGGACAGACAGGCCTGCAGTTTTATATCAATTTTTGGAAGGCAGCTTTATACCATGAGAACTAGGAATGCAACAGCTCAGCTTAAAATTCGACCTCTTGTCCTGGGCGGGTGAAAGCAGCAAGATTTTGGGAAGGAAAACAAAACGAGAAAGAAAGATAAGAACTAGTAATGAACAAAATCCGAGCTGGGAGGGTTTAACAGAATTGATAACAACTGAAAAGCTGCTAGGAAACTTTCACAGACAGAACATTCCTTTATCTGTTCAAAGCCTCTCTGCTGCCTTGGCGTCCCGGGCGATGCCCCTGGGTTCACCTGGCACAGTGGAAGGAGGAAATTGCTTGAACAGCAGTACCTGCTCCTCCAGGAGGGAAAACACCTCCCTTCCTGCTGACCCTCCGTGCTCCCCTCCTCCCAGCACCTTTTTTCCCAAGAAATCATCACAAGGAGAGGCGGCTTGGCTCCTTGCCCTCCCTCCCGGGCAGCTCTGGGGGCACAGGTGATTCAAGGAGAACTTTGTGTCAGTGCCCAAGGGTTCAGCTGCTCTAAACTCCAACAGCCCCTTCCACACCAGTGGAAAGCACAAATGAATGATACAGGCTTTGTCCCTGGAGCAAGGCAGGTTGGGTTTCACAGGGCTCCATTTGGGCCCAGAGAAGGTGTGACACCCCTGGCACATCTGGAACAGCTGGGAGGGGAAGCTGCAGCAATAACGATGAGTTTGGAAGCTCTGCCCTCAAAGGGACATTGTTCCCTGCCTGCAGGCAGAGCCCAGACCTCAGGAAGGGGAATCAGGGCAAACCACGAGCTCTGCTTTCCAGGAATGCTACAGCTGCTCTCTGTGGGAAATGTTGAAGGTAAGGAGACTTTCAGAAGCTGTGAAAGCAGGTCCCAGAAACAGAAGGAGCAGGAGAACTTGAAATTAGCTGTAACTGCACAGCCAGAAGTAGGAAAAGTTACAACAGTACAGCAAGCAAGAACATGAAACAATAGTTTGAGTTTTTAGGTTTGGCTAGGATAGACTTCAACACTGCAGAAAAATATGCTTAGCAAGACAGTAGAAGGTTTTAAGCTTAATAATGGAGTATTGTGTATTGTTAATAGAAAGCAAACAAGCAAGCATTGTTTGAAGCAGGTGTGTGTGTGCTGTCAGTGACTGGCTGGAACAATTGTCTGTGAGCTTTAGCAATGTGCCATTGGCTGGAAAACTTTTTAAATGCCCTGTGACAAAGAGATCCTTGGCTGCTGCTGGCAGACGTGAGCTGTTGCCATCCTTCAATTGTCCCAAACCTGGTTATGAGACTGATGCTGAAATAAAGGCTCAAGGAACATCTCACAGTGTCCAGTCCCATGTGTGCACAAACCTCCATCACAGCTCTCTTCTCTCTGCTTGCCCTCACCCAAACCATGATGTGTTTCCCTCAAACAGAGGTTTGAAGTCAAACTGCAACCAGACATTGCCTTGGGGACAGCTGTGTCAGGTGCACTTTGAGCAGATTTCTTTGCAGCAGATAGTGAAAAACATAATTTCAGCGGGTTTATTTATGTCAAATTTAAGATTATTTAAATATGCAAAGCTTCAGGGAGGTGAGTAGGGCTGGCACACCTGCAGAAAACACACAAGGGTCGAGGAACTTTTTTCCCCCTGACTAAGGAGTTCCAAAAGCTGTTCTAGAGGTGAGGTGTCCCTATTTTTTTCATATAGATGTTGAGAAATCTGTCCTATATTTTTTGCATGTTTTTTTCTTTAATGTATGATGAAAATAAATATTGGTAGATGTTGGGCTGGATTGGGCTGATTGTCTATAGATGCTGCAAATAATTTAACAAGCACCCTCATGATTCTTACTGTAGGCAAAACATTAATTTTCTGCTGCTTAAAAGTAATGATTCTTTTATTATTTCCTTTTTACAACAATTTAGAAAAACTACTCAAAAGAATGTTTCTAGTGTAATATTTTATGGGGGAGAAAATGCCACAAAATTCACTCCAGACCTCATTCCATAGAAATCAAGCTAAGCCAGACATTTGGCCACCATGGATTGCAAGTTCTAATAAACGTTAACAAAATCTATTGAGATTTTGATTATTAGAAAAGTGTTCAATGCAGAAAATTCCCTACACAGAAATATGTAAAAGATTCCAATTTACACTATGCTGTCTTAACACTTAATTAATATTTTTGCTCTAATTAACATTTACTGAGTACCCTATTTATGATTTTTTTTTCATCAGATATCCCCTTTCCCTCTCCATCTTTGAAGTATCAAACACTGATACGGAATATCACCTTTCTGAACACTTAGATAAAATATTATTAGCTGTATTTTGACCAACATAACCCCCTAAAGTCACAGCTCTATAGGAACTTACCACCTATATTTTCAATTTAATAAGGAGCTTTTATGCTCTGAAACTCTAAAGAATTACCAATCAAAAGAAGGTTGAAAGCTGGAGTATACAGGACCCTGTTTTGGGACAACCCACAGTATCCCCAAGTGGTGTTTGTTTTCTTGGGCACAACAAAATTAAAAGTATGTTTTGGCAACATTGCTTTTCCCATACTCCTGTCCTTATTAAAACAAACTAATATTCACAGTATTGAGAACACTGTAATAGGAAGTCATGCTCTGACTGGTCCAGAGGTGTAAATCAATAAACTCATTGAACTGATAGGAAAAATTCAGTATTAAGTGAAAAAACCTGATAGCAGAAGTACCAGTGCAAACCTGTGATAACAACAGTGATTTATATTCCTTGGATCTGTTCTCACTACTTTCACTTTGAAAATATCTTTAGTTTTCACTGACATTTGTTTATATTCATTTCCATACTTTGAACAGATAACCAATAAACTTTCAGAATCATCTTTATGGTGGGGAATGTTGGTTCTGCAGGGAATGAACAGCACAAGTGCTCCAGTGCATTTTCACACCCAAAAAAATTGTTCCAAAGAAGGAAAAGGGGATCGATCCAGTTTCACCCCTGACTTTTAAGGAGAATCCCCAGAACTTTCTGTGCTCCTCTCACCGTGGCTGGCTCAGGGTCAGGACAGGAGCACAGGTTGGGTTTGGAAATGTTTCTCAGTGCTTGGGGCTGTTTCAATTGGGCAGCCAGACAAATTATCCCTCCTTGGTTGTTGTGTACATAAGAGGAGCACAGAGGTGCTCAGTTGCTTTCTGGGGTGTCTCAGCCCCTGGTTGAGATTTCTCTGCACCGTGCCCAGCTTTTGTTTTGTTTCTGTATCGTTTGTTATTTTGTCATTTATTAAAACCTTTGCTTTACAAAGCACTCCTCTTGAGCCATCTTGCAAAGATTTTGAAGCCACTCTGGAAGGCTGCAGGACCTGATACATCTTCACGGGGCTCATTAGAGGCTGGCCTTGATCAGACTGTATCATACAAGTTCTGCTCCAGACCCCCTTTCCCAACAGCCTGTGCCTGGTGCCACACAGAATTCCTGGGGCCCAGCTCCTGCACTGCAGCCAGAGAGCTTTCCAGAGCAAATGAATCCAAGGAGTTTCATCCAAGGAGTTTAATCCAAGGAGTTCCCAGTGACCCTCCCCAGAACAGGGCATTTTTTCCATTTAAGGAAAAACACTCCCCGTGGATGGATTGGGCTGGAGAGGTGCCAGCCCTGTGGAATGCACAGCCCAAGGAAACAACCAATAATTCTGTTGTTCCAGGCAGAATAAAAGACAAACAAGGAGTTTTACTGTAGTTCCCAAGTTATTTGTGACTGAGATGCACCTGAAAAGTTGGTAATTAGTGAAAGAATTTGTTCTTTATAGGGCTCTTGAAAATCCCATTAAGTCTGTATTTACTTAGCATTTTCTCTAACTGCCTTATTGGAAAATCAGGCAGCAGGAGTTTCAAAAGAAGTAATAACAGAATAAAAGCCCTTTTTCCAATCTAGTGCCACAAGAAGGGCTGAATTCCAGGGTGCCCAAATTAAAACGGGACAAACCTAGTGACATGCATTCCAGGTTCCACCACAGATCACAGGCCCAGAATAAATTCATTACCACATTCCTTCCAAATGCAGTTGTTAACAGACAGCACAATCCAGAAACAGCTATCACTTCAGAATTTTGAAACTATGGAAACATTAAAGGATTTCAGTGCCCTCTGTGTGGTTCAGTGCAATAAGAGGCAATAGATTTGAGCCCATGCAATTTAAAGCAAGCAGGCACAGATTCAGCCACACAGTTCTCCTTGATGTAAAACCATAAAGTCACCCAGAAGTATTCGAAAAATGCAGGACTGGAACTTCAGACCAAAGCAGAGTAATCCACTTTTCAAAGTTCCCTGATAAGAGCTGCAGTCTTTTGAATTTGCCTTGAGTTTCAGTTTGAAGATCTACAAAAAGATGTCTATCTCTAAAGGACTCTACTCAAGAAATGTCAAATGTAAACAGACTTTGAAGGAGTTAAACAACTGCTTCCAGAGCAGCAGTGATCAATTTTGAAGCTTATTTGTCGTTTTGGTTTGATTTAACAACACATGAAGGAGACCTCAGCACAGAGCAATGACATGCAGCAATGTGGGAGGTGCAGAGTGGTTGGATGTGGCTGGTACCAGCATTAATTATGGGGTAATGGATGTACATAAAGCCTTTTGCAGCTGGATTCATTTCCATGTGTGGAAACTCATGGAGTGGATGTCCTGGCAGCTGTGTGGCAGGACAGGGTCCCACCTCTGCCTGGCATCACAACCAGGTATCATACAGGCAGGGAAAGAGGCATCTTCTGTGAGGGGGGAGACCAAAGGGGGAAAAAATAAATAAATAAATTGAAAAGAGTTCCTTTTATTCAAAAAGCAGCAGGACAGAGGAAAACCAGGCCTTTAAAGAAGAACCTTTCATCTCACAGTGCAGCCTTAGAAGATAAAAATGTTTCCCAATTTTCATATATGAATATCTAAACTCAATCTGCAGATGAAAAATATGAAACAAGAGAGGCTTGGTTTCCCAGTATACCAAACACTTTCAATTCTTATGCTCTCTCTTATTTTTATAGCATGCTGGTTTCTCAGCAGTAGTAGTGCATATTGCAAGTTTGTTTTGTGCCCTGTTCCAACCCACCAGAAGTGAGGCTGGGGGCTGGCTAAAGGATGGCTGCTGCACCCAAAACTTTATCAAAGACTTGCTGTTGTAGTGGGTGAACTGGAACATCTCTGACAAGTCAGTTAAATTATAAAATTCACAATGGTGCCCTATTTACCCCTGTACTTTGCTGATTAAAAGTGGAATGTAGCATTTTGTTTAAATAATGCATTTAGATGAAAAAGATCAGGACTCCACAATGGAAAATTGTTAAATTGTTGTCCTTAAATGCAGCCTAAAGTGAACTGATGGCTGATAGAGAAGTGAATATTTACTTTTATTTTTAATGAGAGAAAATAAATTCTGCTGTTCCCAATGTCAGTAAAATTTGCTAATATTCGTCTCATCAATGTCAGAAAACCTATCAGGTCTCCATTTATTAACAGAGTCAGCTGTGGTAACTATGGCACTGCACTATTCTATACTCTGAGAGAAGAACACCAAGTGTAATTCTGTAAAATTAAACCTCCTAAGCTCATATCCAAGGCTACTACCAAAGCAAAAAACAGGTTTGTTTTTTAGCAGACAAATGACTGACGATCATTATTAGACGTTTTCTATGAGATCTACAACATCAAACCCCTCCTTCTGAGAAATTTCAAAGATCTTTCCCAATGTTCCTGAGACACATTTATGGATAGTGTATGCCTCTCAAAGAAATTGCACCTGAGAATTTTGTTTCTGTGACAAGAAATAAGGTTTCAACTCTTTGCTTAGTTTCAGTAGACATATTAAGGGTCAATATGGTCTGCATATTTAGACCTCTGGAGAAGGCAAAAAGCAAAAAGACAAGTCAATTATATTTAAAATACTAGAGCCCAACCATAAAAATCTATAGTTTATTCTTTGCAGTGATGGTATTTTACCATCCAAATAAAAATCCCAGCTCACCAATGAACAGAATGATTGAAGTAACACTGCACCACACAGTTTTAATTCCAGGTATTTGAAAAGATGATACCATAAAATGATCTGGAGTATTGTTGTGGCATAAATCTCCCAGCACTTTCCCTGTTCTTAATGTTCAGGCCTAAAATTGTTCCATTCTTTAGCTGACAGTGCACATTGTAAAAGTTGCAGTTTATCACTTTCCTTTCATTCTCCCCCAGCAGTTACATTACCACATTCTTTTTTTATTACAATCGCAGGGTGTCACTACGTAAGTGACATCATGAGGGGAGAACAAGGATTTGCCAGGAATAATCAGAATTGCTCTGCAGTGCTGGAGAGCCCTGAATTCAGAGGGAAGGGACAGCCTTGCATTTCAGCATGCTGAACATGTGCTCTCTCAAATCTATTGCCTGTCACTGGAGTCCCTTGGACTGGAGAAATTATTTCCCACAGTTGGGTAGTACAAAGGTAATTCTGTTGCCATATGTTGTGCCAAAGAGCTCACGCCGTGACAGGGTGCATTACAGATTATGCTTTCCCATGTGATGCCAATTTTCTCCTTCATCTGTGCAGGATAAACCTTGCCTCCATTCAGATTTTAAAGTAGCCAAAATAAAACTGTACCTCCAACAAGCTGCTGGTGCAAATATTTACTTTAAAAAAAAAAAAAAAAAAAAAAAAAAAAGAAAAAAAAAAAAAAAAAAAAGGAAAAAAGAACCCCTCAACATTTTTTTCAGATATTGGAAATTGCTTTCATTTTGCACCCAAAATTCACTCTGCATCAACCCCATGGGAATTCCAGTCCCAATTCAGGGAAAAAAAATGGAGTCAAGAACACTTTGATCAACCTCACACATTTGCTTTATCAAGCACTGCAGTATTTTTGAGTTTCTCTGGTTGGTTGATTTTGAATGCTGGCATGGGCAGCAGCTCACACAGACAGAAAAGAAATATCAGGAGAGTAGAAAGAAAATAGGTAGTGCCCCCCAGAGCATGTTTAAGAGATTTTGCTTGTCTGTCCAATTTATTACTGGATTTCATTACTTAGCAGAAGTGAATTGAAGTGGTTGATAACATGCCACAAATGATTTCACTCATCAGCATCCAGCTCAGCTCAGGAATAATCAAAAGCCATTGCCACAAGCCTGGGTTTGGGCAGAGCAGGGAGATCAGATGTACCTGAGGATTTCATCCTGGTGAGGCCATGGCACACACAGCACATGAGGAAAACACAGTGAACGCCAGGGCCTCACCTCACAGGGCAGAAATGGAGACTTTAGGCAGAAATTTAGGCATAACTACAAAAAAAAAACGAAACCAAACCAAAAAAACACCAAAAAAACCCCAAAACAAAACAAACAAACAACCCCCCACAAAAAAAACCCACCAACAACAATAAAACCAAAAACAAACCAAAAAACCCAAAAAATACCCAAACAAACAAAAAATCACCACTCCTAAAGAGGGAAGAATGGGTAGCAAATCCCTAACTTCTCACGGTACAGAAACTGCTCCTTGAGGTAAAATGCTCAAAAGGCACAGGCAAACACTTGCCATGTTCTTCAGGAGTCAGACAAGGAACTCCCCTGAATGCACAGTGTGCTCACAGCACAGTGCTTCCCTCATTTTGGGTTTGAAACTCTTGGAACAGAAAGAGGCGCTCAGAGAGGGGTCTGCATAACAACAGCCCTTGGAATTCAATGGCTTGGTAAGGAAAATCTTCAGTGGAAATTTGCTCAGGTGTATAAAGTCGCTGTCACAGCAGCTCCTCCTCTATCCATACACCAAGAAAGAGACTAAAAGAGGACATCTAGGAGTTCCAGGATCAGGCAGGAGTTTAAAACTCAGGCCCCTCTGCAATGATCAGGAATTCTGCTTGCAAACCCAGGACCTGAGGAATTCTCATCTTACCCACCAAAAGCAAGCCTAGGCCTGATGCCCACGCCCTGGGGATCTCCTGCTTTTACCTTTTCAAACAATGACTTGTTGAAAGGTATTTGTTGCACCGGTAGGCAGCCTGTAATCCTCACCCCAATTTCAAGGTTACTGGAACAAACTCCTTTTGATTTAAGGCCTTTTGCCTTCAGCTAAAATGGAGCTTATTCTAATTATCTTCATTATAGCACACATAATTCGGGGCCCCCATGGGCACTAAGGGTGTAACGAGGATGGCTTTTCACATCCACTGACCTCTAAATTAGTGCAAGCTTATTTCACCAGGAGAGGGTACAAAGTAAAATAAATCCTTTGCTTTCCGCTCAGTTTACAAACAAAATTTTGTGGTTTGTTGTGTGAGGCTCTGTCATCTGCATTCCCTTTTCTCTGGCACTGTAGATGTCCAAAGCTGTTTTATGTGCCACTTTTATGGCCAAATTGCTGTAAAGCCCAGGAAGGTTTACAGCCACATTAAAGAACATTCTCACATCAAGCCATCCAACTTTGTCACTAGGTAACAGCTCCTGGACACCACCCCCTCAGTAAACTTTATAGGAGACCCTCATATACAACCAGAAGGCCCCAAAAAATGTCAGGTGATCTTTTACCATCAGGAAACTCTGTGAAACATTCCTTTGTTTGGTTTGTGGGTCCTCTCTTACCCTCGAGCTCCCGATATTAAAAAAAAACCAAAAAAACCCCCAAAACAATGAGGGAATGGAGAGTATTAAATGTAGGGAAAATGGAGAAGGATCATTGCTCCTCTTTAGCTGTGAGACATTCTAAAAGAGAATGAACTGTTCCTAGATGTGTGATCTGTCCTAACAAAGTTGCCTGGAGTCAGTTACCACAGTAAATAATGATAGTGATGGCACATGGAGAATACTTCGAGATAAAAGTCAAATTTGAGACAAATCACGTGGTGTTCAGTAAACGCTAAATTTGTAATAGACCAACATATACAAATCAACTGTTCAGTTATTTAGAAAAGAATATTTACTACCTAGAACCTGGACAGAGGTTAGCACAGTTATTTCACAAATTCCATCAAGACCTGTCAGACCTCCTGTAGTTAAGGAAATGCTGTAAGTGATCAGATTTTTGTTTTTTTCAGTATTTCTCTTTCTCATTTTAGCATGCCCCACTAGTTGGCAATTACTGCCTACTGTACAATCTATTAAATATTCATGTCAGATATTATTTGCATAGAGCAGCTTTTCTCTGATAAAAAATATGTTATTCATTCACTGCTTAGAAGACTGACCTCAGGTCCCTACTTTAAACACACAGTTATATTGATTGTGAAAATACTCCAGGAAAATTATGTAGTTTATATGCATGCATTATTTCTACTGAGTCATCCTGAAGCTTATAATTTAAGCCTCAGTGTTTCAGGTAAAATGAAATTGCTTCACTGAGTAAGGCTGCTTTGATTTCAGCTTTGCTCTGAGCTTTGCCAGGCAAGCAGAAAATCTTCATAGTATGAAAGGTCTTGTTCATATTGAATGTACAGTCATGCCTTGGTAGAATCGTGTGCATTCCAAACACACCATGCCTTTGTCCAGAGATTGTTTTACAAACCCCTTTTTTGTTCCTTGTGTAAATAATCCCATGTCTCATATTAATGGAAGATCATCATAAATGAACAATGAATTTTAGGCTTCCAAAGCACTGCTGTGACTATTGCATTATACATGGAGCACAAAAAAAACAGAAAAAAAACAAACCCAAAACCTAAGGATCTTGCTTCAAACAGGAATAAAATCCCCAAACTGTACCAAAGGAACCCCAAGCAACAACAGAAAGATAAGGTAACTGGATTCTAACTAAAAAGAGAAGTACTCATCATGAGTGAGTCCCCTTGAAGAGGAAACTCTGAAATACCCCACTTTTGAAAACATTACCTGTATGTTACTATTACACCCCTTTCCCAAGACAGAAACAGTTTAAGAGAATAAACACAGTAGGAAATAAGGGAAAAGAAAAAAGAGGGAAAAAAAAGGATGGGCACATTCTTTGCCTTCCTTTCTCTTTTGGCCTTTTGCTGTTTTATTTCATCCACCTCCTGTATTTCTCCACATTATCTCTCTCCTTGCCTCTCACATTGGTGTCTTCTTTTTGCTCCTCATTTCAGTCTTCCTTTCAAGACAACGTCACCTCTAGTGTGGTTATTCATCAGCAAAAAAAAAAAAAAATCCCAAGAACCAGAACAATGAGGAAAATCACAGTTCAACACTTAGAGGAATGACATCACCCTGGCAGTGTGACTTTTTTTTATGGCAGCAGATCCACGTCCCCGTGGTGCCTGTTCACCTTCCAAGCCCCACAGCTTGAGGCAGAGTTCAGGGTGTGTAGGAGCCTTTTCTTGGCCCTCTGCAGAGAAACTGCAATTATTCTGCAAGGCTGTTTCACCCCAGAACTGACAGGGCAGAGATGCAGATTCCATTAAAATGCTGAGCTAAACTATGGATTTGAAGGATGGCCACCCTCTTGAAATTTAGGAATAGGCCCAATAGGATTTTTATGCTTGTCCAGAATAAGAAGTCTAGGACCTGGTATTCTACTAAATCATAAAACTAAGAACCAAGTTCTCTGAAGACAACTGAAATTGCTGTCCTGGGCTACAAAATATTCTGCAAGTTAGCCTGATGTGTGCCCTTCTGTATTTCACCTGATGTCTTCATTTAGTCCTCTTCAGAAAGTGAAAACTTCAGCCTCAGTGGAAGCTCTGGCAAATTCCTGCTGAGCTCCATTATCTGGGAAACACCCCCAGCACTGCAGGGGAGGCTGCCTGGCTCTTTCATTTATCAACAGCAAAGGGGTTTTTCTGTCCCAAAATAGATACAGTTATTAGGGAGCTTTTCTCCTCTCCAAATCCAGCTCCAGTTCTAGCACTGAATTCCCACACATGCATATACCCTTGTTTTCCTTAACCCCCAGTGATTATTCAATTTCATTAAAAAGCTGAATGATCTAGGGAATGCAGAGACAATTTTCAATCTGCCTTTATAAAAGCAAGTGATACAGTAAAGATTTGCCATAATTTGTACTTGCTGTGACATGATAGAAAGCCAATCATAATGAACCAGGCTGGAAAACAGATGCAGAGACTGTTAAAGGTCAGCATGGTAGAATATCAGGTAATAAAATCCTTTATCTATTGACATATTGCAGTGTGAGTGTTAGAATTTATAATAATAGCTTTTAAATTTTGTGTCAAGGCTTTTGTTTTGTTTTGTTTTGTTTTGTTTTGTAAAAATGAAAGGAGTGAGAATTGAATCAGTTTCTTGTGTGGACCCCTACCCATGTGAGTGTGGAAAAAGTCACCCTGACCTGTGCCATAACCTGGGCATTGCCTTTTCAAGGCATGAAGTGCTGTAGACAAACAGATCAATTCTTGTGATGCCTTTGTATTATCTTCTACAATGCCCAGAAATAGTCAAAAATGAAATTATTTTTTTGTTAATTTGTTAACAGGGTTTTAATTTTGGCCAGTAGAGGATCCTTTATGAAATTGTTTATTAAAATGATTCAGTACAACTGTTTCCTGAATGTGGTCATTTCACAGGACACTCTGTTACACTAAAAGTCTTCCTAAAATGCTTCTCCTAAATGGATCTAAGGCTTTTCCCTCATATTTTTAGTCAAATCCATTTTATAGTGAGAATGAATGGTTTTGCAATATGAAAGTGAGTCCCAGGAATGAAGTCTAGAAATAAATCCATTGGAACAATTCACATCTCATCCCAATGAAACCTGGAATATTTCCATTGCATTTCCAAAATTATCTTAATATACACAAGAAACAAGTAAGAGAAAATACAGAGCCTTTTGTCTCCGAGGTCTATTGCTATACAAATAATTAATTTGTGGAGCTGTGCTGTGGGCCTGCCTCTCTGACCACTGAGCAATTAAATAAAGTGATTCTAAGAGCTACAAGTGGTGGCTTCTGGAAAACAGAGCATCCTTCAAAACAAGAGAAAAGACATTCTTTACTAATTCAATTTTTGTGTAATTATAACCTAATCAATCTTATACAGACTTTTTGGCATCACTATTCTCTTCTTGTTGTAACATTTCATAATTTAGTCCAGCAGTAGCAATCTTAACAACAAAGTCTGGACATGTTCCAGGCACAAGGGCAAGGGACAATTTCTCCCAGATACATTATACATTTTACCATTACTTAATATTGCATGTAAGAAATACACTTAGAGAGAGAGAGAGAGATTTAGATTTCCCTCAGAGAAAACTCATAGGCACTATAATCATTAGCTAAATTTCCACCAGCTGCATTAGGGAATATATCATCATTTTGATTTCCCCAGAAAAAAGCCTAAAATTCACAAAAATAGGAATACAGAGTCCTTAGTTATGCTCTGCTGAGAAAAGGAATTGGGAACTGCAATTCAACAGTTATCAGCACACAAATAGAAATACAGTTTGTCATCAGATATTTGGATATCCTGTCTTCAGGATCAGAAGAGAAAATTCTAATCAGAATAGTTGGTGAGAGGTTGCAGAAAACTGAATTTAATTCAGCCACCTGGAAGCCTCTCTGACCTTCTCTGGGGGTTCAGCAGGGCAGAGGGATTATGAGCACATTCCAGATTAGCACATTTTACCCTGTGTCTTTGTCTCAGGCACACAAGACAGTAATTGAGAGAAAGTCTCAAGCAGGGAGGAGAAAGGACTGTTTTCACATAGTGTATGGCATTCATTTAAAAGAAAAATAATAAAAATCTCAGCAGTTGGGCAGACTCCACATATTTGCTTGAAGATTATACCCAGAAAGATTTTTTTTCCTGCTTCTATTGAAAAATCATGTTTAAGATTAAATGTGGTTATTGCAAATCTTGTGATACTGTATAAATATCAGGGCCTTTTGTAAGTTTTCCATAAACAGTGACATTACTGACGAAAGCTGGCAGTTCTGAAAAGCTGCAATTTATAAAGTCAGGACTCCATTACATATTGCATTGTAACTCCAGTTGATCTTTCAGCCACAGTTCACTGCAATCATTTCCAGGGGCAGAAACATGCAGGTAGACAGCAGCAGAGGAGGGAATCTTTCCCAAGGAGCATCATCAAAGCTGCTCCTTTGGAGTCACCTTCATCTGGAAGTGTGTGAGGGAGGGCTCAGGTGAAGACTGCAGGGGAGTCCCCGTGAGTGGATTCCTTGCCTCTATCCACCCAAAGTGCCTTTCCAGCTGGCACCTGGGAACATTATTATCATAGTTTTCAGGAAGTATTATCACCCCTAATAGCTGGAATACTCCCAGGCCAGCCAGGGAGAAGTTGCATCTTTTCCCAAGGAGCTGCAGGGCTGCTCTGAGGCGATTGTTCATCACTCTGAAGGGTTTGTTTTGCAGCCACTGTTCAGGCAGGGGTTCATCAATCCTGTGCATATTAGGTTTAGAAAATCCCCTCCTCACTGGGGAGTGCTTAGTGCAACTAGACAAACACAGATGTTTCCCAGAAATCCCCAAACACTCCCGTGTTCAAAGACTCACATTTTTCACATCGACTATGCTAATCTCTGCTGTCCAACGGGTTAGGGCTGGTATTCAGCAGGATCAGTTCTCTTTAGGTGTAATTGAAAACTATGGTCATCTCTGAAATTCATCTCTGCCACTGAACTGGTCCTGTCACTGCTTCCAAGTAAAAGGTTGGAAAATTACAAAGGAGCATCAGGATTGAAAAAGGAAAAAGTCTGAAAATGCAACAGAGAAAGGACTGTTTGTTCAGTCTTGTAACAATTACCCAGTTTCCTCCTGCTAGGCAGTCCTCACAAATTGTAATTGTCATTCCTTGTCTTCACTGTGGTATTTTCATCCAAACTTACATTCTATTCTTCTCCCTCTATGTGGCTAAATTCCATTCTTCTCCCTGTTTGTGGCCTGGGAATTTTCAATGGTACTTGAGATGTCAAGGAACTAAAAAACTTGTCCATTTTTAATTTTGACCAGCCGAGGCTCAAAAGAAACCATATGGCACCAGTGAGGAGCTGCCATTGCTTGCCTCTGCAGACTCAAAAGACTCTGCTGGGAGTTATAAAAGACTCTGCTGAGAGTTATTTTCCAGGTCAGAATTTTCTCATGGAAACATAACCATCTGAACTTAACATTAACCATAAACAGGTGAAATAATCCTTAGGTCAGGTTTTAAGTAAAACTCCCTTTTTCTTGATCAAAGTGTTATAATAGTTATTACCTGTGCATTGGAGCACACCTGGAGACTGGAAACTTCATAATTCATTCACAGCCGTGCCCTCCCTGCTGCCATGTGGATGCAAGAGCCTGTAACCTATTTACCCCATTCTGTTAGATGGTGTGAATTGAGCCCGCATGGGTTTTTCTTCCCTTTTAATAGCTCTGGCTTTAATTTTGTTACTCTCTTGGTTTGAATAAAGGGTTTCGAGCTGTTTGGAGCACACCTGTGAAAGCTGAGCAGTGAGGGGTTAATGTTAAAATTAGACTGCCTGGAAAGGGGGGGCAGTACAAAGGTAGGGAAAAACCTCTCTGGAGGCAATTCTCCTCTTCAGGACAGTGTAAGAGCACAAGTGGTGTCAAGGAATGGCCAAGACAAATGGGGATGGAGACCACCAAAAAACCCTCTAAGCCCCCTGGCCCATTCCCAGAAAGATCCAGAAGCAAGTGCAGACACAAACTCATTGACATGAGGGTGAAAAACATCATACCAGGGCAGTGAAAACTCATGAGAAGACATTCCCACAAAACTTGAGTGATGCCCACAGGGCCCTGAATGCTCTGGCAGCTGGGTCGATGCTTCCCCAGAGCTGGTGATCTCAGCTCCCTCTTTCACCTCCCTTTCACATCCTCCTTCCCTCTTTTAGACTATTCTTTCATTTTTCTTACAAGTAGAAAATAAGAGCAAAACACACCAGTTTCCATGCCATGTGTGTGATTTGGTAATAAAACCATGTCAACTTTTTTTTTTTTTGGTTTTTTTTTTTACCCTTTCGGTTTTTGCCATTCTTTTTCACCCACAGATCTCTCCAAATTTTGGATGCAGACGCTGCCCTGAACAGCACATTCCAGCTCACTCAGTGGCAAAAGAAGAACAGGAAGAGTAAATAAAAAACCACTGTTGCATTCTGAAGAGATGTGCAGGTATCACTGACTACTAAAAGAGGTGTACAGATTCTGAATTATTGAATGCCAGGTGCTTTGAACCCTAAAAAGCACAGTGCACCGTGAAAGAGTTTGCAGGAGTTTGGAAAGGTGCTTGTGAATCTAGAAAAAAACAAAACAAAACAAAACAAAACAAAACAAAACAAAACAAAACAAAACAAAACAAACAGCAGAAAGCTTGTTTTTTACTGGCTGATCCATAATAATGTCTTGTGTAAATAAAGGAATGGCCCAGTGATACTTGTGGGAAAAAAAGAATGCATCCTGCTCTGTTTTGGCTTGAGGCATGAACTTGTGGTTTCTAGCTAATCCCGAAATCACTGCTGTGAAAATTACTGGGGATATATCCAGACAGGATAGCCCAGGTGCTCAACACCACCTCATCATCTTGGATTTCAAAGCACAGCTTGAAGAATAAAGAGTTAATATTTGATGTTAAGTACTTAATTTATTTAAGATAATAGATATCTTTATAAGATGGTTAATGAAAATGTCCAACAAGTTCGTTTGTGTGGTGCCAAAGCCCTGCAGAATGTCTGGGATGAGCAGGATCTTCACTGTCTCCCCAGTGAACACGAGGAGGCACAGCAGAAGTTCCTCTGCCTCGTTCCCTTCCCTGCCAGAGCTGCCAGGGACTGTCAGAGCCCATGTGGAATGGCCAGCACGGCCTGAGAGTGCAAGGGGACCTCAGGGCAAAAGTCATCTGTCTAGCTGATTAAATGCAGCTCACTCCTTAGCTTAGTTTCTCCCCCTGAATTCTGGCTTGCCTCCTGTGCTCTCAGTAAATGTGGAAACCATTACAAAGCACCATATGCTGGTGTTTTCTAAAGTATCATTTTCCGTAAATTGCCATTTCATAGAAATTTAGGTGAAAATGCTTTTGCTCATATTTGGATGAAAACTCATTTAGGAAGATGAATAAATTCCCTGAACATGAAACCTCTGACATTTGGCTATCTCTAGCAGAAGATAAAACTAGCAAATCAAGCTCATGATTCGCTACTAATTTACCTCATGTACAGCATATTTTTCAACATCTACGCTTAAAAAATTAATGTACCTCCGAGAGTCATCATTATTGTTATACCATAAACAAGTTCTTTTGTTGGAAATGGTAATCTTCAGAATTTCTCTCCTAAGAACATGAACTTTAATGCTAAATACTCTGGAAAAAAATAATTGTTGCATTGTGCTTTTGTCATAGGGCTTTTAGATAAATCAGCCCCAGATTAATGGAACCAGTTCTTAATTTCTGGTAATTTTACTCCTTTAATTAATTAATTAATTGGCTTTTTTCAGTGTTTTTACAAGCCTAAATTTTACAGTAATGTTGAAACAGGACTCAGAACCTGATTTTCAGATGGACTAAATCCATCTCCTTCACTCAGAGTGGATCTGTAAATACTCAACACTTCAGCCAGCATCAGCCAGGCTGGGGTTTTAACTAAGCAGCAAGAAGGAAACAAGGAGAGTAGAAAACCAGTAGAAGGTAAAAGGATCACCAAGATCACAGCACGTGAGATCTCAGATAAGCCATGACACACTTGCCTAGAGTTCCTCTAAGGCATTTAATGGCAAAATATGGCTGTGAGCACCAGAGACTGTGTTTCCCTGCAAAGGAAGTCCTGATTTACAAAGAGTGAGCATTTCCAGCAGTTACTGTCTGTCTCATCTTGTGCCATGAAGGTCTTACGTTGTTCTTTCCCACCCCAGGATAATACTCTAGTCCACAATGTTGTTAGGGTGAAACATTCCCCCAAAATTACAGATGAACCCTTCAGCTCTCCTTCACACAGATATCAGCAAAGAACAAAAGGACATGAGATTAATCATGTTCAAAAATCAGATGAAGTTTGGTGATACGGTGCTATCACAGCCTGGAAAATCCACTTTAGGGTTGCTCCCACCCTGCTTATCTGTTCATCCATGCAGGAGGAGAGATTTGCAATCTCTGCCCTCCATTTGCTCATCTCCTTGGGCACAGTAATACTAAAGAATTGTCTCTAAATAATCTGAATAAATAATTTATAGAGTATTTGTAATTAGAGCACTATAAATCCACAGGACTGATCAAAGCCACCCTGTACCATGAGTAAAAATATTCTTGGTGCCCTTTGGATGAGGCTTCAAACCCTGACACCTGACCTGCTCCAAATACAACCTGAGAAATAACACAGTTGCACCTGAGGACAGATTTTTAGACAGCTTGGTTGTGCTCCAGTCTATGATTATTTAAACCTTTATTTCTGACTACCTGAGGTGTTTGAAAATCAAATTTAAACATAAAAATTGCACTCCCATACAATGGAAGAGAAGTAACGATTGAAGCAGTTGTGCAAGATAAGACAATCAATGATTCTGTGTGACTGCAATAGCTGAGACAATGAGCCTCAGACACACAATGAAACAAAAATATTTGGTGCTGCCTTATGCAATATATTCTGATATTCTATAAATTTTTAATTGTGCTCTATAATATGTTTATATATATAAAAATATTCCTGGCTCTCAGCCTCTGGCTCTGAAGCTGGTTCCTCAAAAGATAGCCTGAAGTATTTTTAGCTCACAGAGAATGTGCAGAACCACCAGAATAACTGTCCTTTTAATGATCATCTGCTAAGTTACCATGTCTCAAGAAACAACATCCTATAGAGAATCCTACTGCAAAATTCCACAGGAGATACATTTAATTCAGAAAGACTGAATTACATGATGGTTTGAAAGAACCCACTAATTTTTAGTTCTGTATCCTTGGCACAAATACTTTGAATTTGAGAATGGCTTCAGCTGAGAGGAGCCTTCAAAGACTAATTTAAATGTTTGGTGGGATGGTGATGTAATTTGATAATACAAGTTTTTGTTTGCTTTCTTAATCACTTTTTAATTGCACTGCATTCTTCTCTTTGATAGATAAATTTGTATTATGGAACACAGTAGAACAAGAGAGCTGAATGTTATTAGTTTTCTATGAATTTATATACTTCTAATTCCACTCAACTGCTCCTTTCCTCCAAAAGCACAGTCTGACTCAGATAGCCAGACCCAGTCATGAACAGGATTCACACCTTACATTAAAATACATGGCTCTTAAATTTTTCTATTTAAATAATTTAACGTACTAAGAAGCAGCCTTCATTTCTCTCAATTAATGAGAAAATTATTAATAATAATTGTTTCAATTAATAAGAAAATTGCAACACACACTTGTGTGTACTCTACCAGAGCACCCAACAGGTGTTAACTTCAGCATTTGCTAGCCCTGCATTATTCCAGATTTTTCTCTTTACCTGTTGATAATTCACCAAACCACAAAGTCAACAGTGATTTTTGGGAGGTAAGTATGGAATATTCAAAGCCTGAGGCTCTTGTCATTTTGCCTTAACAAAAAAAACAAGTTATTTCCTTCCGACTGTGATGGTTTCCACAGAACATGATCTCTTTGGGCAAAAAGGAGCAGCACATTTGCCATGGCACTTCGAGCTGCACTCACTAAAACTGCTGAAGTATCCTCCAGGACAAAGGCAATGAAATGGGGCTTAAATTATACCCCCAAATCCATCTGGGATTTACATCTGAGGGATAAAGTTCTTTCATTCCAAAAGAGCTCAGGAATACAACAATGAACGGGAGGTGGAGTTAACCAGCAGAATGGGACAGGGATCAAGGCAGGCAGTTAAGGCAGACATGAACTAAATGTTGACAGCTCTGTTTAGTTTCCTCCTAAGAGTTGTCCAGGACAATGTTTGTTTGTTTTGCTGGAGCTTTTTCCTGTTAAATACCGTTAAACTGGTAAACATTTTGCCCCTATGTCAAAGGGGAGAAAAGCTATTTCCATTGCAAATATGAACACTTCTCCACTGACTGTGCCCTTACAGAACACTTTTTGTACCTGAGAACACCTCATACCTCTTGCCAGAAGGCAACAAAATGCCTTCAATTATGATTTCATGAATAATGACAACCTGCATTATAAACTTTTGCTACAATATTTGCATTCACACAATTATTTTGTTCTGAGCTGGTGTCTATAATGTTGTAAAATTCCTTATTTTCATTCACCTGAACGTCTTTCACAGTACAAATGAAGGTCAGTGCTTTTATAAGCTTTGCTCCTCTGTAAGCCCATAATACTCTTATGACATTTAGGTATGTACTTAAAGACTTGATTGCTGGCTTTCATTTACTTAATATCTTGGCAAGTTTGCAGTACTGCCATGAAATCTGTTTAGTAGCAAAGCACACAACTGTTCTGCTTTTTAAGCTAGGCTTATTTATATAAATTTATTCCATAGCCTGCTCATCTTATTTTAATGGCCAGATGTTCTTTTCTCTTCACTTCTTAATAAACAAATACCCTTAACTAACCAGACATTCTCAAAGTTCTTCATCCTAATGGCTTTGATATTTCCAACCTTGTTTTGTTGTTCTGTTTTTTTTTTTTTCCTTTTTTTGACTAACAACTTCTATGAAGAGTTAAGGGCACTAAAGGTATTTCCAACATAAAAATGTTCATTTGTAAGGGGAGGACAGAAGTATATCAAACTCCTGCTCTCAGAAGTAGTTTGCTTCAATATCTAACTGCAAGCTCACCACTTTTTCTAAAGTGAGCCTGACATCTGTTTTTGTTTACCATTTGGTAATGACATGAATTCATACTAAGAGGATGAAACGAAATTTAAATATAAGTATTCCCTTAGATGCACTGGATGGAGAATATAGCATTTTCAAGATTCTATTCATCTCCTAACAGGGTACATGGAGGCTGCATGATGGCTTGGTTGCTATAAAAACAACAGTTGGACTTGCTGCTGGTGTACAAAAACAATGATCTGGAAAACATTTCATACAAAAACCACAAAACAACACCAATACCAAAACCCCAAAAACAACACCAAAAAAATCCACAAAACCCCACATGTAACAAAAACAAAGAAAAAGCTTTGCACTTCTAATGCAGCATTTTTGACCAGTTTTCGTTCTGAATGTAAGCATTCTTTTAAGGATAAGGAAATGGTTCTCTCATTATCAAAGTCAGGCTAAACCCCACTGTAAACCAGAAAAGAGATAATGCTCATGTAAAAGTCAATGAAAAGAACACAGACTCATGTCAGTAATTGAGCTGCATGAACCTGCTATGACAAAAGTATTGTCAAAATACCAAATAAAATATATTAGAAATATTCCAGGACTGTATTAGACCCTATATTACATGTTTATATAGCCCAGAGTGTGTTCTCCTTCCATCAAAATTATTTGTTAGTGACACTACACTGGGGTCTGTGGGTGACTGAGGCTGGGGTGATTTTGCAAAGACTCTCTGCCCAGCCTGGTCATTCTGCCTCTGAGAAGCCTCCAGCCATAACACTCACAATGAGGAATAAAATTATCTGTAAGATGCAGGTTAAAGCACCATAGCTCCGTCTAAATAGCACTGTCAGAAAGTCTGTGTTTTGCTGAATTATGGAAATTCACCACTGACAACATATTTGTAAAGTTCCTTAAGACAACTCTATGGTGTTCTGTTATATATAGAATTAAAACGGGGGTCAAACTGATCTTAACTAGCATGATTCCTCCTGTCCTATTTCACTTGCACGTGAACAGAGAATAATAATAAAAAAATTAAAAATAAAT
>VYXD01006604.1:193886-218272 GCA_013397195.1 Hylia prasina
GACTGGCCCAGGGGCAGCAGCAGCAGCAGCAGCACCCAGTGCCAGCAGCAAGTCCCAGATTTAACAGCTGGGGCAGAATCCCAGACAATGGAATTGTTCAGCCTTTGAGGTGGGAGGCTGCCAGCAGTTTGGGCACTGACACTCCCAGAGCCTGACTCGTGTGTGGCAAAGCTGAGCACCACAAGATGCCACTCACCAGCCCTTTCATCCCCTTTGGCTGCGGTGAGGGATGAAAGGGGGGCAAAGCTAGGAAATAATGAACCCTATGCAAAAACAGCGAGAGCAATTTGCTCCCATTTGAACACTTTTTACATCAGAAATAGAAGGCATTGTGTGCTGTTCAAAGGTGCTGATCACACAGCCTTGGGAATCAAAGCCACTGATGCGCTTGGAAGGTATTAAACACCCAGTTAAAATAGAATTTCCAAGTGTCTTTTGGTGTCTGAGTATCAGACAGCCGTAGGTTGAAGGAGGGGGTGGTACCCCTGAAATTAATAACTTTACTTAACCATAAGATCTCAGTATAGTATGTCCTGATTAATGATTTTGGGGCTGACAATTCAGGAAATCGTTCAGTGTAAAACGAGTTCAGATGAGTTTAACTCAGGCTGAAGGAGTGAGGAGGGTTTGGATGGCCTGTAACTGGTAAAGGGGCTACCAGGACATCACCATCATCAAGGACAGCAGAACACCAGGCTGGGGATCTGCAGGGAGTTAAGTCCTTGAAGCCTCTGAAGGAATGTGAAGAGGAAAACATCAGGGATGAAAGGAAGAAGAATTAATCTATTGGATTCTTTCTTCCATTTTGACAGACAAATCTAGGGAAAGGAAAGACTAACTTTAATATTATGCAAAACTATAAGAGAAGGATATTGCAGTCATAGAGGACCTCGAGCACTGCTTTAATTCTCAACTGTAATTCTAATTACAGACTTTATAAATTAGTTTTGATTCTTCCTGAGAAGTTCTTTGTGGACTATGTTCTGAGGTAATAATATCTGATGTAATTTATAGTGTTAGAAAAATTCCTTTACAAGTCTCATATGATTGCCTTCAGTGAGAGTAATTATTCCCTTCTAAATTTTTGATTTACAGGTCTTGTTTCAAATGAAGGCTAAAAGGTTAAAGCCAGGGCTGAGATGGTTCTGTCTCTCTTGGACACAAGGGAAATGCTCTTTTAGCCCTACTGAAACAATCTTGGATTCTCACAGGGAAGCCTTTTCTTAGTTAGATTTTACAATTTCCTAGCTTTGATTAGGGAAAGAAAATCTGTCCACAATTTGTTGATTCTCTCAAGCCCTGAATTGGTAAATCTAATAGTTAGATTGTGATTGTAAGAAAGGGAGTGCAAAAATCATAAATTCTTATAAAGGTTTGGGTTGGAAAGGACCTTAAATACCTGATCCCACCCCCTGCCATGGGTAGGGACACCTTCCACTATCCCAGGCTGCTCCAAGCCCTGTCCAGTCTGGCCTTGAACACTTCCAGGGATCCAGGGACAGCCACAGATTCTCCAGGCAACCTGTCCCAGGGCCTTACTACCCTCACAGGGCAGAATTTTTTGGTAATATCTAATCTAAATCTCACTTCTGTCACTTTATAGGCAATAGGCCTTGTCCTTTCACTGCCTGACTTTGTAAAAAGTCCCTCTCCAGGTGTCTTGCAGGCCCTTTAATTACTGAAAGGTGCCAGAAGGTGCTTCATACTTGAGCCTTAAGGAAGTGTTTGGGAGTTCCTGCTAAGATGACCACATTATTTTGATCCCTACAGACTTTTCCTCCCTTGACACGGGTAGATTCCCAAAGCTGGGTCGCATTTGAGTCCTTTTCCTGGATCCTTGCCCTGCCCACCAGCCTGCCCCATTCTGCATGCTCTCCCTGAAAACGGAGAGTTCAGTAGGATGGATTTATGTGCTCCTTTATCCTCAGACTGCTGATGTTACTGGGAAAATACCATAGCTAATTCTCTGCTTACACACATTGTCCTTTTCACTCCTCTGCATCTAACTGATATGAATGTAATTAACTCCATTAACTTGCATGATCATATTTTCTCTCCTCCCTCTCACCCCCCCTTTTTTTTTTATTATTAATACAAATGAAAGAGGATTTGGATCCCTGTTTTGTGAAGCCAGTGCTGCAGAGATTGGTGCTAGGGGAAGGCACCTGCTCTAGGAATACACCTATTTACAGTGCTGTCCATACCAGGAGAGTTGGACACACTCACACAGACAACCCACAGTGCATTTTAATTTAGATGAACCCTTGCTTTTGAGAGGATTTAGACTATCTCAGCGATGCCTGATTGACATAAAATTAAAAGGGAGAAAGAGTGGCTTTGAAAGTGGTTGTGAATATATTTAACTTGGTTGTGTACTGAGGGAATGAACGGACTGCCTCTCATGACCCGTGTGGAAAGGCAGCAGAATAAAAATGTGGCTCTGCACTTTGCCTTTCCTTTTTAATACCTGTCACGTCTCAGATTTGCCACCTTTAGATGAATTGCTGTTCCTCCCATGCATAGTGTGAATTGTTTGATGTATCTTTCAAGGAGCTGTTAAATCTGGGATACAGTAAAGTTGTGTAATATATCCTGAGTCAGGGGTGACATTCCTCTCCACTGCTCCCAGCAGCAGGACAGTGAGACACAGGATTTTCAGTTTTCTTTATGGTTAAGAAGAAGCATCTTGCTCCATTTATTTAGTTAGAATAAATTATTTCCTATCATATGCCCAACTATTTATTGTAGGCAGCAAAAAGAATGAGAGGCGAATTCACAACAACACCTACTAGCACTTAAGGGAAAATACGTCATCCAGCCCTTTTCTTCTCCTATTTAGATGGATTCCATCTCCACCCAGAGATGCACAAGAAAATACTGGAATGCAGCCATCCATGAGAAAGGGTTTTCCACAGGGCAGCGATTTTGTTGCCTCTAGAACAAATTCAAATTGTGCACTGGTGGGAAATTCAAAGAGAAAACACCCCACAACACCTGAGATTGTGACACATGGTTGTTCCAACCAAAATAGTTACTCCTACAGTAATTTTCTTTTCACCTTTAATTTTCTTTAGCTCTTTTCTTCAGAAACTGGGCCTCTGGAAACAACAGTCCTTGTACAAGAGTTTACAAGCAGAATCTAGAAAAATGTGCTGAGTTATTAATTTATTTTTTGACATCTGTTAATATTTGTGCCTGATAAGTGAAAACAGTTCTGGTATTAAAGGTGGATTGGATATTGCCTGTATCCAGAGTTTTTAGTGGTGAAGCATTCTATTTTGGTATATTGTAAATCAAAATAAAATAAAGCTAAAAATTTCAAAACAGTGCATAACAAATCTGTAAAGATTATAAATAGATGAATCTCACTGACACCTCGGTGAATTCTCTTTACCTGACTCATCTATTTTTTCTTTACATAAAAACATCCAAAGCAAAACCAGAGGGAGTTTTTTTTTCAAATCCAAAGCATTGATATATAGGAGAGAGAGGTTTTATATGATACTTCTTTGACTATTATCAAATCCTGAAGAAAAAGCAAAAAAATCTTATGAGGGAAGAGTGCCCAGCCATTTCACAGGAGCACAGAGGGATTGTACCAGTTCATGTTTAAAGAAATGTTGTTCAGTCCTCTCCTAATTCTCTCTTGTGAGATATGGGACATGACATTTATAGACAGAACAGACAGGAATGGCCATGCTCAGGAATCACCCCTACAGGCCTGGCAGGAGCAGAGGAAGCTGCCCAGAACCACAGAGCTGGGCCAGTACCACCAGTACCACACATTTGTACTGATGCCTTAGGATTTCAGCTTTTATATTTTCATATATGTGTAATCCTGCAGTTCTTTAGTCAATAACTCCAAACCCCACACACAGTGTGAGCTGCTGCTTCTCCATTTTGGTCAGACACAACAATTCCTCTCCAGGCCTGGGGATCAAGGACCCCTCAATGCCTCAGGCCTGAGAGATGGAAACAAAAGTGAGTTGGGGAGGAGCAAACTGGGGGTAAATTACTTCATTACCTGAAGATGTAATTGGAAGATTAACCCCCAACATGCAAATGGACCAAACTTATCAAAGTGTGAAAACCCTTGACCATTGTCCATTTTTGGGTGCAGCCCCTGGGGGACTTTGTCTGCCCCAAATGTACCTGAAGGCCCTTCAATAAACAGAACTGCTTTTTATTCTCTTAACTCTGTCTGGCCTCTGTTTTTAGGTAGCCCAGGTAAGGCATCAGTCCCAGTCCCACAGAGCTGTACCAGTACCACCAGTAACAGCTGGCTATAACTGCACCAGTATTTCAGCTGCGCTGCTTGTTCCAGGGATGAAGTGCAGTGGGAGGGCTTTGCCCAACACAGGTTTAAACCCTGACTAATTGCTTCAACAGTGCTGTCACCTCCTCAGCACAGCTCGCTGGATGTGTCCTCTGACACACTCAGTCTTTCTAAAAACCTCAAAGTGAAAAATGCAGGATGTAGCAATCCCTTCAATGTTAAAAGCTGTAGTTCTGAGCCTTTCATTAGTATACAGAAGGTGAGCCTTTAATTACTAATGTTTCACAGTCTGGAGCACCCTAGGGCTTCCAAACATCCTGGTGAAGGCAGGAAGGATATTTCAGACTTCATTTCAATTCCCTGAAACTTTTTTCAACAGCCTCATTGCAAGTGGAAACTGCTCAGTGCTGCTCAGCCGTGCTGCCTCAGCTGCTAAACCGGCCCAGCCCTGAAAAAAAAAACAAAAACCCTGCCCTCATTAAAAGAGACAGGCATGAAATAAGACTCAGCTTCAAAAACCTCTAAACTACTGCAACACTGAAAGATGAATATAAACTTTTGGGGCTTTTCTATATCATAAAGACATTTGGCCATAAAAATACTTTATGTGCCCTGTAGCTGGTGAACAGGAGGGGAGCAGTGGTGTGGTGGATGTGTTTGAGGCCCTTGCAGGGCTGCACTGCACACTCACACCCCAGGCACACCTCTGGGGCTTGCTAAGACCTGCAGGGAGCCTTTCTGAAGGCTGCTGGCAGATTTCTGTCGCCAGAAGGAAACGCTCCTCAAAATTCAGCAATTCACAACACAACAGGCTGTTTTGCAGGCTGGCAGGGAAGTACTTCCAAGCTCCTTGCTGCTGTGGTGTGGGCACTCACCTGCATCCTCTCACACTCCTTACAGGCTGGGGTTTGGGCACATGATTACAAATGCCCTGAAATGCCAGAGCAAGGCTCAGCCACTCTTAAAGACAATCCAGAGCAGGGCAGGTTTCACCGGCCAAGTGATAGATGAACCATGTAAGGATAACTGATGGCTATTCCTAGGAAAGACACCTTGGATGATTAAATGATATTTCTACTTCATTCTTAATTCAAAGCTGATTATTACATGTGCAGTTACTCATGTTACACTTCCCAATTTGAAAAATGAGGGTAACGAGGTTGAAAACCTCTTTAACAATGCCAAGGAAGAAACACACAGGTATTGCACTGAAACCATGGAAAAGGCATCTGTTCTGAGCCCTGTGTTTTAAACTGAGCATTCCAAACATCTTTACTCATTCACTCATGCTGACTTCCAATGTGAATTCTCAACATCTTATCACACTGCAGCCATTCAGCAGAGACAAATCTCTGTCTTGTAAAACTCATGATATAGTGTGGTGATATAGTGTGGCTGCATCAGAATTAGCTTCCAAGGGCTTGTATAATGTTTTCTGGCATTTTATGAAGCTGTGTTAATTAACAACGCAGAATATTGTAAAATCAGCAACCTGAAATATTTTGAACTTTCATTTCTTACCTTTAAAATCCAGTGGAATATTTCGCAGGTGCATAAGATGATGTCTGCCTAAATAATAATAATAATAATAATAATAATAATAATAATAATAATAATATAAAATATTGGTTTGGGTTTTTTAAATTAATAGGGGAAAATTACATTGGATTGCACAGTCTCTAATGTCAATGAGCTATCTGATAAAATGCCATTGACACTGATAACACCAGCAAACCATTGTGTACTATGCTTCATATTTAGTGTTCAGGGAAAACATGATCTGTAGCAGCTCTGAAGAGTAATTCTGATCTCTAGAGAGGAGTCTCAATGATCCCATTAACATTGATCATGTTTGAAGAAGTCTCAGGCATAATACATTATTAACATGAGCCCCTTTCTGTTTGTTTTTTTAATGGTTTCAAAAGAAACAAAGGACATTAGATAGAAATGTCTCCATTAAAATAACGTAAGTGGTTGGGCTAAAACCCTCCAATGACAGGAAATCACAGGAAATCCAGAATTCAAAGTTGCTGCTCCCCCTGAGTGTCTCCAGACATCAGCTGAGCTTGTGTGCAATACTTTGCAATATTGAATCCTTGAATAAGTTCAAAACAAGGTGACTAAAGATGAGTCACCTCCTTCCTGCAGGTTACATTCAAACCTTAATGCATTTGTTGTGTATCAGAGCAGTAACTGTCTCCTAGTTCTCACTCCCTTAACACATGGGATTGTTCACGGGAATTTCATCTTCCATGAAAGACAAAATCATGCTAAGAGTAAAAAAAAATAGAAATTATCTAGGGATTTGATGGAAAGGCTTGGCTTAGGATGCTCATCTCCCAGGCTGGATGTAATCTTAATACAAAAATATCAAAAGTCTGAAAACCAGAATATAGCATCTGACCAGACTTTTTTAAGTTGTGGAAAATAGTTGTAAGGGATCAGGTCTGCTATTCCTACAAGTTTAAATCTATCTTCAGGATCCAGAACAAATATTCAGCTAAAACCACACCTGTTCCAAGCTTTCCAACACGGTATTTTTTTAAGTGTTCCAAAAGAAGATGTAATTACCCATTTCTATGCATGACCCTTTCTACCATGCAGAAATCCAAGTTCAAGGCAGAGCCACCATGCAGAGATCAGAGCAGCAGTGAGCTCTGAGGTGATCTGTCACAGGGAGTCATTCATGCCTAGGAATCCTCTCTAACCTGCCCCAGAGGGACAGAGGCCTTGACTCCACACTCTGTGTGTGGCTATAGTAGAACAGAAACCTTAAACATAAAGACTAGGAATTGCTATTGACCCACTGCACCCCTTAGCAAATCAATGTTAGAGTTCACACGACTGAGTACACAGTTCCCTTCCTGCTCACTCCACCCCACAGCCCTCATGGCAACACTTCCGTATCCACAGACTGACATGAAAAATCACCCCAAAAACAGGGTTATGTGCTTTGGCCACTCTTCTAGGAACAAAACATGTCACCTTGCATGGATGCTTTTAAAAGAGTTGCATATGTCAATCACTCAGGAACCCAAGAATGTATCAGCAGAAAGTTCTTGTGGCCACAGGAGCACAGAATTAATTGCACCTGACAAATAATTACTCATAAACTTCTGTTCCAGAAACACCATGAACTTTGTGAACCATGAAGATATTTGCAAGGGATTTCACATCCCTTTTCCATGTATGTGCAGGAGAACAGCAGTGGCCTTCTGTCAGTGCCAGGGCTGCTCACAGGGGGTGAGGTGAGAATTCAGGTCACAGAGGAACACTGGGAGTCCTGCACTGAGCTGGATCCACCTGAACAGAACCAGATTGCTTTCACAAGCACCCATCTCCAAAAGCTGCTTTTCAAAGAGGTACATGTTGTCTTTTTCAGGATAAAGATGCCTGATGTGCTACCACTGAAGTGATCAGGGTTATTCAATTGGCAATGTTCACATAGCAGGGCAGAAAATCTTCTCATGGAAAGGAAAATGTCAAGGAAATCCTCCCCAGATGATTCTTCCCCTCTGAAATTTAAAACATCTAGGGGCTCACAGCCAATGGACAAACCTACTTATTTTATTTTTATGGTCCAAGAAGGACAGAGCCCACAGCACCAAAACAAAGATTTGTAGGCTGGGGTCACCAACTGGAATTGCAAATTTTTTTTGTGCAAGTGCTCCAAAGTAAAAGATCACTCTGGCATTGCTAATAGGTTTACTGAAGGAGTTTACTTAGCTGACAAATCAATACAAAACAACAGCAAAAATACCTTTTTCTTTTCTTTTACCAACAGCAATCTTTCCTAGTGGGAATGCCACTACTCACAGAATTATATCTGTGCAGGTTTTTTTGAGCACAGAAAAGTCTTCAATTCTCTTTAAAAAATGATACTATAGGGAAAAGCATTCCTGCTTTGTTGAAACGTGTTTTTTGGGTTTTTTTTTTAAGGTGAACTTGCAAAAGATTTCCACCTAGCATTTCTTCTAATGTGTGCAGGCTAATCTAGATGGTTTATGGTCCTTTGTTATAAATAAAGTACAGGAAAATCCTATTTAATTTCCAATCAAGCCACGATGATTTGGCTTTCAGTTTTCACAGCATTCTTTGTTGAATGAAAAGCAGCTTATATATGGAATTATTCTCATGTACACCTTGATTTCATAAATGTGTACACAGGCACACAGGTATCTCCATACATGTGTGTGTGTGTGTATATATGTGTGTCTAAAATCAAAGGAATATGCTTGTTAAATTTTTTTTTTGTCAGAGAACAACAGCAAAAACAGCAGGGGGCAAGCAGCAGCAGCAAAATGGGAAGAGCTTTAGAGTGCAGAGCATGAAAAAGATCCCAAACACATTAGAGATTTGTGTAATAGTATTCCAGCATTAGGGAAATATCTGGTTATGTTGCCTTTTTAAGGTGCATCCCTGAGCACTTGGTATCAATTACCACTGGCAGGTAAAATTCCAGTTCAGCCTTTGTGCAAAACCACAGATTTCATTCTTTAAGGAAGATGTTATCTGCTTGCACCCCCCAAAAACTGTTTTTTGAAAAGGAAATTCACATCTTTTTTGCAAATGCAATTCAAAAATAAGTGCTGTTATTGATAAGCAGTTTCATATTTGTTGTGTGCATATTAAACTAAATACTACAAATAGTAGATGTTTCCTTTAAGAAATCCCAAATCTTTTGTCCAGCTGAATCTCACCAGGCATTAGAACTGTATGCACTGAAAAACCAGTGAAATCCAGACACCAGAGATGATGGCAAAAATATTTGTAGTGGTGTTGATATTTGTAGGTGTGTGAACTTGATTTAAAAAGAAAAAAAAAATCAAACCAAAGCTAGTTGTGTCCTATTAAATAGTAAATCTTCTTGCAAGTCTTTCGTCTGTAGAACCTGTTGGCAGCTGTGGACACAGCTCAGGAAAAGCAGCCTTGCATTTCCCATGAGGAGAGAAAAGATAAATAATGGCATGGATTACTGGTGGTGGGTGCTGGAGAGCAGCTCCCACATTAACCTGGGAGGCTTTTCCCCTTCTCTGCTCTTCTCCCTCAGCCCACCACTGAACCTTTCTGTCCATTTCAGAACTGAGGGACAGCTCTGTTAATAAGTTGTAAACCCCTCTCTGTTTAAAGGCAGACTAATTTAAGTACTCAAAGTCCACACGTCTATTTGGAATTTCCTGACATTTGATATTTGCTCTGGAGTGCAGCAAGATTAACATTTCGAGGTCAAAGTCATTCAAGTCCTCAAAAAGTAATGCTTGTAATAAAACCCATGCCTGCCTTTATGCTGGCAGATGTTAATTATGTCTTTTCTACTGCACCAGATATCAGAACAGAACTAGAGCATCTTATAAAATGGTCTTGACCATTCAACACATACCGAATTAATTTTAAATATGGAAAATAATGTTTTAAAAGGAATTTGGTTCCCTAAAGAGCTTCTATGGTCTGGGTAACACTGCCTGCCCATCTTCCTACTGTGAAAGTGGTTCTTGTTTGTTGATGAAGAAGAAAATAATCTTGAGTATTGAAAAGAAACCCTACTTTAACATCAAAACCACTTCTTTTATGTGGGAACAGACTGGGTGAGGATGATGGTGGTATCTGTTTTCCCTTGGTTGCATTTGAGCCAGAACTTAGGAGGAGGAAATTGTGGACAAAGCCACAGCAAGCATCCTTATCGAAGTTTTTCAAAACCTCAAAATCCCACATACACATAAACACATGGAGGCTGGAAAGGTGCTGCTCTGCAGAAGCTTGAAGCAATCCAAGCCAGAGATGGTAATTTCCTTTCCCCCCTCATCCTTATCCATGCATCCCCATCCATGTCCCAGTCCTGCCACCAAGATATATTTGGATGAGCCACTAACTGCTTCAGAGAGCTGAGCGGCTGAATAACTCCCAAAAAATGATGTGAGGAAGCAGCTGCCTGTGTGAGGCAATGCAAGTTCAAGGTTAACAGAGGAAAGGGAGCAGAACCACAGCCTCTCTGAGTTGAGCTGGGTTTCTGTCTTTTTTGAGAGGCTCCTTGCAGTCCTACAACAGTTACAAGAGTGCTGAAGCCTGGAACGGATTGCTGACCTTTGCCTGGACATTTGGTGGATACACAGCTTGTGCTACTTTAATTAAATGCAGGGCTGATAGCCTGGACCAGTGGTCAGAAATTCATTAAAGTAATGAGAATGCCTTTGCAGCTACCTTCCAGGCTATCTTTGTAAACTCTTCAGGCAATATTAGAGATTGCAGGGTTGAGAACAGGTCCAAAAATCTACTAGAGGAATAAATGATGATGGGGACTCATTATCAGATGAGAGAAATTAATCCAGATGGCTGGGAACAGGGATAGGGAAAGTTCATCCTAGTTCTGTTTATTTCAACTGAAAATTTTCCATCCCCAGCATATCAGGGAATGGAGAGCATGTTTGCATAAAAATCTTATTTATAGATGGTTCTGAAATGTCCAGGGAAAGCATCTGATCCGCAGACATTAAGATTTAATTACATTTTAAATTCAGTTAATAAGATGGAAAAGTCTGAAAGATTAAATGTGAATCTACATCTGAACTTTTCCCAAACCTCTCTTCCTGAAGTGCCTGTAACCAGAGGTTCCCCTAAGATGAACATCCTGAGTGTCCCTTCCCTCACATCCCCCTGTCAGATTTCTGTTCAAAACCTCCAAAAGCCCAGCAAACCCACAGAGCCAGAGCTGTGAGATTCCTGTCTTCAAAAATCTGAGAAAGTGTCTCTCCAGTATTGCTTCATACCACAGAGCACAGGCACTTGTTAAACTCACAGTCGAACAGGCTTTATTAGAATAAATTGCATCAATCTCACAAAAGCCTTTGCATTATCATTTAAAACTATATTGGCAAAAAGGCTTTTGAGCTTCCAGTGCCTTAAATTTTCCAAACAAGAGAACACATCTCATCAGTCCAAATGTAAAAAGTTTGCCTGGTTGATTTTATTTCCCTTGGCATCTTTCCCTTGTCTCTTGACTGAAGACAGCTCCATTGCTATGCTTGATAAAAGAGCAGCAGAGCTATATGATACAGCCACCTCCATCAAAAATCACTTCCTTGTCAAAAACCTCTATATTATTTTTGTAGCTGAGCACGGCTTTGGTGTAGATTCAAGGGAGTGTGCTGTGACACAGCACCTGTGTTTGCACTGGGCCTTTGCTGTGCTCGGGCTGGTAATTGTTTCAGGCACAGAACCCTTTTTATTTTTTTGTCTGTGCTCTGCTTGTCAACGGCTTCGTGGGCAGACTGTTGGGAAAACCGAGGCTTTGAGAGCCTGTTTTCGAGGTAATTAAAAGTAAAGATTTTTTCCTCTTGTCTTTTTTGCTGCCCCAGGATTTTTGCTCTTGAGCAGAAACTCCCCATTGAAGTGAGCAGCGCTTTCAAGGATGACACCTCTGGTCAGCACAGCTGTGCTTGTGCAGCACAGATTTTATTGTGCAGTGCTGTGTTTGGCCAGCTGAGAACCAGACAACAATTAGAATAAAGCTCTTGTAAAGTACCTGCATTCGGGCAGACGTAGTATGCTCTTTTAAGAGATAATATGCCTCGGAGAATGAGATGGCAGAATTTAGCTAAGATATAAGCTCCTTTGAAAAATCCCCGTCACCATTTCAGCTGTGCCCATGGGTACCAGAGCTGCTGTCATCTAAATAATCCCACAGCGAGTCACGACAACACAGCACAACCCCTGTGGCAGAGGAACAAAGCAGGGGAAGAATTTCAGGATGCTTTCTCTGGCGGGAGCAGTTTGTATTAGCCTGTTTCAGACTGAGAGCTGCCCTGCCACGAAGGCCTCGGGGGTGTTGGTGGGTGAGAGGCTGGACATGTCCCAGCCCTGTGCCCTGGGCTGAGCCCCAGTGTGGGCAGCAGGGTGTCACCCTGGTTTTGAGGATTTTTCTAGGCCTTCTGATTTGCCTTTCCTATTGGAGTCAGAATTTTTACTTTCCCACACTGTTACTATAAACAACAGCTTTGGTTTCCTAACTGTCCTTTATTGTTTACATATTTTTAGGTGAGAAAGTTGATNAGGAGGGACCTGGAGCTGCTGGAGAGAGCCCAGGGGAGGCCACCAAGCTGCTCTTTTCTGTGGAAACAGGCTGGGAGAGCTGGGGTGTTCACCTGGAGGAGAGGAGCTTTGGGGTGACCTAGTTATGGTCTCCAAGTACTGAAGGCAGCCTGCAAGAAGGATGGGGAGAGACCTGGGACAAGGGATAGAGTGATGGGGGAATGGCTTCAAACAAAAAAAAAAAAAAAGGCATGGGTGACATTTTGGCCAGGAATTAATCCTGGGGCGGCCCCTGGTTCCCTGGAAGTGTCCAAGGCCAAGCTGGACAGCCTGGGTTTGTGAAAGGTGTCCCTGCCACAGCAGGGGTGGCACTGGGCTGTAAGGTCCCTTCCACCTCAGGTCATTCTGGGATTCTATAACACCATTCCTAGCTGGATATACAACTTTTTACCAAGATCTTATTTGCTGAGACAGTAGGACCTGAATCAAAAATGTTAATAAAGAGAAAAACAGAAGCTCTTTACTTTACCCTGCACAACTCTTTGTAGTTTTTTCTTGGACCTTTACTATTTTTTTTCCCCCCCTACCTTTTCTACTTTATATTAATCACTAAAAAACTGAAAGGAAAAGAAAAAGAAACAAAAGAAGTAGTTTAAAAAAAATACATCTGCAAATCTCATGGCCTGGCCTCCCACCCTCCCCTCAGAGCAGGGTCAAGATCCAGTGGTAAAGGCACTCAACAGTCACCTCCGGAGTGTCTTCATTTGTAACTTTGGGAAATGAGGTCAAGAGCAAGTTTTTCAAATTCAGAAATAAGTTTTCAAATTATTGCAGTGAGGTTCAAGTGTGACACTTGGAGGTCAGTCAACAGGCTTAATAAGCACTCATCAGACACTGGCATGCCAGACTGAAACCCATCCTTGGCCCCATGAAATTAAAAATTTAAGGATTTGGGAAAACACAGACATAATAATATTTTCTTTGAAAATGAGTAAAAGCACATTTAGTATCTTCAGCTATACTTCTGTCACATGAAACAGCTGCAGATAAGTTTCATTTTTAAATTTTGTGTCTTAATTTTGGCTTTTTTTTTTTTTTTTAAAGAAATATCAAGTAGTTTCATTCCAACACAAGTAGGAACACTCTGAATTAAAGGTCAAGGTATTTCATTACAGCCACCCCTTCGGAGCAGCAAGAAGGGAATATCTTTCAAACATCTTTGAAACTGTCTCTCAAGTGCTCTGTATTGCAAATGCCCTCTGCTGAACTTGTTTTGGTTTTGCTGGGCTTAGAGAAGCAGCAGAAAGTTTTTGGAGTTGGTCTGACATAAATGTTTGTTATTGGCATGTAGCTCTACAGAAATTATTGCCTAGAAAAGCTGGAACTGTATTGTCTGGTGGTTAGCGAAAAGTGACAGACTGATGTTATTTGTTATATCCTTGCATTTGCCTGATAAACTTTATTTTGGTGAATAAGCTGTGTATTATGCAAGTGAAAGCAATAAAACAGATAAATACTGATATATATAAATATATCATTATTTAATAAAAATTTTACTGACAATAAATATAAATATATACTGATAAATAGAAATATATTTATTTTAGGTAAAGTTCCAATCTCAATTTGATGTGCCTGTATTATGTGTTGGAAATATATGCATGTGGAATTAGGCATATTAGTGCTAAATTAACAAGCAGATGCTTAGAAAATTAATATATAAAATAAATAATGTGCAAAGGACTACTTATGGAGTGATTTGTAAAGTTAATTTCCTCAGGAATCATACTGAGGATTCTGACAGAGGCCTTCTGACAGAGCCAGGTTAATGCAGGATGTACTCATTGATAAATATATAGTTATATGAGTAAAAAATTATATGGATTGTTGGAATTCATATGGAAATCATATGGAACATTGGAATTCTTCCTGACATAAAGCTGATTTTTTTACTCTATTCAGAGTGACTGGACAGAGACAAACCTAACCAAAACAAAAGTATTAACAGACCACATTTAATTCCAAATTAATTCAATTAATGATCATAATGATTTATAAGATTAAAGTTGTATACAGATTAAATACTGCAATATGTATTTTACTGTGCATATTCGGCCTATATTATGTTGTATTATGTCATATCATATTATTCATTTCTACATAGGAACTCATGAAATAGCTTAGAAAATTTAAAATATCTTTTTAAAGCATATATGCCTCAGTATACTAAAATCTATAAACATCTAGTAGGAAAATTATGGACATTCAGAAAATGGAGTTTGGAAGTTCCAGAAGAACCTTTTAAGAAGTCTTTATGAAGTTAAGATTTAAGAAGTTCCTGATATTGCTTGCAAGAATTCTCACTGAACTTCAAACATTTTTTAAACCCTTTTAATTCTGACAATTTTCTTTCATTAAAAAATGGACATGCCTGTGTAACCAATTGAAATTCTGTCTGAAATGTCAGCTTTTAGCCCTAAATTGTTCTGCTGTCACAAAGCTTCTGATTCATAGGAATATTTAATATATGCCTGGAAAACTTCCATGGAGCGGAGTGATGATGTCAGTATGAGAGCAGAACCAGACAAATGACACCACTGTAGAAGAAAACATGTTTTCAGCATCAGACTCGTTAAAAATGAGTTGATCTTAGTTAATGGTTGAGAAAAAAGGTGCATAACTTAATTACTGACTAAATAGTAATAAGCCCTTTAATGCTCAAAGCACCTTGAAGTTATTTCAGTATTAGTAATTTTGATTGTATATTGTATTTGTAACAATTGTAACATATAAATATTCTTACACCAAATTTTCCTTCTAGATGAGCCTAAAATTTCAGCACCTAAACCTGTCTTAAAAATCAGCAGCTTGACTTTCAAAGACACTGAGTATGGAAGCAACTCAAAGTGATGTGAAAAATTAGTTACTTTGGTCAGGTATGCAATCTTTAATA
This sequence comes from Hylia prasina, assembly GCA_013397195.1. Classification (NCBI taxonomy): domain Eukaryota; kingdom Metazoa; phylum Chordata; class Aves; order Passeriformes; family Sylviidae; genus Hylia; species Hylia prasina. Next base: position 209,141 of record VYXD01006604.1, read on the forward strand.
ACTCATCCCAGTCTCTGGCATACCCTGTAAGACATCTCTCCTCCTTTAAAATTCATTTCAATTCAAGCTGCATTGGTCAAACATGACACTCACTGTCTAAAGCTGAGATATTTCTATATATCCATTTTAATCCCCATGCAATGAGGTATGAATCACTGCAGAGCTGAGGCAGCTCTGGAGTGTGGGCAGCTTGATTGATCCATCTTTGAGAATGGTACAACATGCCCAGATACTGTAAATATCCATAAATCCAAATCTGTTTCCAGGCTTTGAAGCAGGTTGAGGCTGGAGCACATAATTTAGAATTGAGTAGCTACGTGCTATCGAGTTTGCACAGAACATCTAATAAATAACATTTTCAAAAGTTTAAAAATGTCAAGAATTTAAGGAAACAAGAAAAAGATACAAATAACTGTCTCTGCCAAATATCAACTCCCTATTGCAAAAAATTAGCAATGCCAAGTTTTCTCAAAGAAAGAAACCCTGTGGGTCCTTTCTGTTTCAGCTGCAGCAAAGAGCATTATATTTCCTTTCCTTGTTCTGGTAGATGTGCAGAGCACTTTAGATGTTTTCTGAAAACAAAATAAAGAGGAAATATTTTCTTGACCTTGATGGTTGGTGTAGAGAATTGTATTCCAAATAGTTGGGATTTTGTCAAGTCAGAATACAGGTAGGTTGACATTAATGAACTGGTGATTGCCAGTTCTTGTAACAACACGGGATGGCTCAGTGTAAACATTTAATACCCTGGCAAGTAAGATCATGTTTTTGATATTTAAATCCATATTAATTTTGGGTTTCAGTTAATCATTTTTAGTTTTGCAAGTGCCTGAATATAAGTGAGATCTGCAGACAAAAGCAGCTGTACATCAAGAGGGGTAGAAATACATGGGGACCCTCATCCTAAACTCCCTATTCCAGCAATATTCCTAATGCCATCTGTTGTTGCATTTGAATGTTGTTAGTCTTCTAACATTAGCTGATTAGTCTTTCCAAGAATGGAAATGTCTCAAAATACATACTTTACAGTAGAGACTGCACTAAATGGAGAAAAAATGGCAGAGAACCACTCCATTCTAATGAACGGCAAAGGAGAGAAAATAGCTAATTTGGATTCTTAATTATTAAAATGTAATTAAATATTTGCACTCTGGATATTTAATATGTCATTTAAATCTTTACAGTGTAATCTTGTAGGTATGCATCCATCCTGTTTCAGTGTGTATGATTTACAGACACACAGAGACACACTTCTGGGGAGAAACCAGGTATTTCTGTGTAGGGACAAATGCAAGACCACTCACTACCTACAGAAGCCCCAGCAAAGAGAATGCAGCAGTCCTTTCCTTCTAGGCAGCTCCAGTTAACTTTGCCTGATGCTGGGGTCCAGCAGGGCTGTCCTGGCAGGGACTCAAGACCTTCTCCAGCCCTGTGGACACAGCTCTGCAGGGTCACTCCACGGCTGTCCAGCCTTGCTGCAATCTCCCCCCCAGAGAAAGAGGATGCATTAGCCTGAGAAAAGTACGGTATTAGCACTTCCAGCTGTACTGCCACTGCTCTGATTTGAGAAAGGCTGAAGGGCTCAGAGGCTGAGGGTGGGGAGCTGGTGTCCCCGTGGTGCTGACAGTCACGGTGTCTGTCAGGGCACTTCATCCCTTCCAGGAGCTGGGCTATGCCTGCAGCTCCACTCTGCAAGTGACAGAAGTTCTGAGAAGCTGGGTCTGTGCCCAGCAGCTACAAGTGTGCCCCGAGGACAGAAATGTGTGCATGTACCCTGAGAGAAGCAGTGAGGGAAACACAGTTTAACACTGGCCCAAGTTTCCTTACAAAGGAGCGCAGCAGCGTTTGGGAGGTGTGACCCTTGCACAGAGAGAATGGAAAAAAAAAAAAAAACAACAACAAAAAAACCCAAAAACAAAACCCACAAAAACAAACCCAAACCCAACAAAATAGACAAAACCAAAAAGCTGCAAAACCAAAGTCCTATATGAAAAATGCAAAGGCACAGACTGAGGAGTGCTGTGGGTTTTTCCAAAATTGGCCACCGCAATTTCAAACACTCCTGGAGTTCCAGTAGTCTCTGTAGATTAAAGCATCACCTCTTCCTCTGGAATTCCTGGTTCTTGTGGCTGATTACTACAAGGAAATAGGGAGTTCAGGAAGACTTATATTTCCCCTCAATATTTTGAAAGTTGGAATTTGCATTTAGCATCTCTCTAAACTTTTGACTATCTCTAATTATGGATGATTCATGTTGTAACACTGAGTGCCTTGGCAGAAGCACATGCCTACAGCATCAGGCATCATCACCTCTGGATCAATTCTAATAAACAAAAATATCCTTAAATAACCTTCTCACCTGAAGGTGAATGAGACAAGAAGAGACAAACAATCCTGTTTAAGCAACTCTACATCTTTGCCACCTGTGCAAAATCTGCATGCAGTATATGGGAGAATGTGAAATACCTGTAGGTGTTTAAAATATATTCCCAAGATTTACAGAAAATATAATTAAGCTGTTACTAATAAACATTTTTTTAAGAGAATATTACATTATCAGCAAGATTATCTTTATTTTCAATCAGTGTAAGTCAGATGTGGAATTCCTTGAAATATAACTGTCCTGTATTTGTCTCCCTACTTTGTAGGGAGAACATAAAAGAACATAAAGTGTATTCATTTGGTAAAGCTTATTCAGGGATTATGCAAAATAAATGCATTTTCTTGAAAGATCCATTTCAGTCTACTGCGTATAGGTGTACTGAAGTCAAGCTATGCATATTAAACCTCCACCTAAAAAAAAAAAAAAAAATCAGAGAAAAAAATATTGCTATGCCAGCATTTTCTGCTGTTTCCACAAGTAACTGGATGTGCAGATGCACAGGATACTTCAGCAGAAGCAGGAGAATGTTTGCATTATTCCTTTTGCTCTCTGCTTCCTCTCATACCTCTCAGCATATACCTAAGAATGAGAGAGAAGAAAGAACTTTACAAATTGTGCCAAATAACATTAATACATTGAAAAGGCCATAAATTAATCCTCTCTTTTTGGAGACTAAAAGCTTGGTATCTGTGAGCCAGTATTCTAGGAGCTCTTATTTCATTCCTGAATTGAGAAACCTTCATTAATTTGGGCCATTAATTGTGGAGATTCATTACTGGCATATTTTCATCATTTTCTTTTCCTTTTAATGTACTCGTAATGAAATGCTTCTATTTTCAACACAGGCCTTCTATAGCAGAATTAACTCGGGCAGCTTTGCAAAAGCTGCACTATAAAAAAGGCAGATGAATGAGCCATGAGCTTATCATAAACCACTGTGATTTACTAATAATGCTGAGGCACTTTGGTATCAGGAACTGCATAGTAAAAGCTCTGTGTATTCATTGTTTTCTATACTGTGACAATTCTGCCCTTTAAAATACACAAATCTGTGAACTTCTGGCTTAGAAGCAGCCAATTTATCTCCTGGGTGGTAAATATTAGTTTCAGGTGCTCTTCCCCCAGCTCTGTTTTCCTTCCAAACCCTCACATAACTCCCACTGATGGGATGTGAAACCTGGACAATACAGAGAGGAAAAAAAGGGCTCCTGCAGTGGGAAGGTGGGATCCAGGAAAACCTGGATGAGCAATGTGTTAATTATCTTCATGTTAGAGACATTCATAAAATATTAAGTAAATAATAGGGAAAAAAAACCCCACCACCCAGACAAACATGCAGCCAAATAGACACATGGAAACAACACACCCACACTCAGAACGTGCACGGCCTCTTCAGGATCCTGAGACAAGCATCTAACAAAGTTAATTGGACTGAAAACCCCAAATGGTTTTTAACAACTCCTTTCCTGTTCTTTACATCCTTCCCTGTGTGCCTTTATTAGGGTGACAGCAAAGAAGAATTCAGATTTTATATGAGGTTCTCTTCATATAAAATGGTGGTTGCAGGTGTGCAGCACTGCTCACCTGCTGTGGCAAGGTGTGCTTTTTCATTGATATCTATCCATTGGATTCCCAGTCTTATGACAAATTCAGTTTACAATTAGCAGAAAATACTTTTAAAAGGAACTTTGTTTAATTTCTCCAACAACCATCAACTTATTATCAAATTTAATTTCAAATTCTTAGCTTTACATTTGAATTACAGAGAGAAGTACAAAAATCCTCATTGAAAACACCTTAGACACATCACTGTGATACATTTTACAGACTTTTTTTTCCTTCCATGGGTATATTTTTTAGGCATCAGGGTATTAATTGGATAGATGTTTTCAGAACTTCATTCTCCTCAAACTTTCACAAGTCACACTGGTGAAAGCCAGAAATCTTCAGCTTGCTCTAACCATAACCTAGATTCCAAAGAACAATTTGTCTTGCAACAAACAAGACTGGCAGAAACAACACAGTCTTAAATGCAATTTTTTCATGAAAGAAAAGTATTTTAGGAATATTTTTGTGTTTCATCCTCATGCCATAACGTTTCATAATGCTGCATTCCTTTTGGCACAAATGTCCTTAAATGTCAGCAGCTCATTAGTACAAACATACTCACTCCTGCTTATAATTCCAGGTTACTTCTGATTGAAGTGCATTTTTTAAATGGTACCTGCTCACTGAAGATTAATTAGAAGCACCTCCTTGAGGAGTTAGTTTTTAAAAGTTAATCTACACCAGTATTTGCACATAACAATCACAGAGTTTAAAAGACGAGTTCCAAATTATTTGCAGTGCAACTTCCCATCAATCTAGGTTATTAATCTTTCCTAGCACCTTACATATATATATATTAAAAATAAATAAATAAATAAAAGTAGCATTATTCTATGTCCTTACGTAAAGTTCTGTGTACTTCCATGGAAAAGATAAAAGTTACCTACAAAAGATAACACAGGATGGAAAGCTTGAATTTTAGTGGAAAAGAGAAGATCACAACCATCCCAAGACGGAAGATGATGGGTGTGACTTTTTCTGCAAACAGTGCCACTCCTTGCTACTTTCCAGAAGGTATGGGATGTAGGAATGCTTATTTTGAAAAGGGCATTTCCTTTTCAAGACACAAGATTTCATCCAAAACGTCAATGAGATCCATCAAAACTGATGTAAAGTTCTTGTTTCTGAAGTTCTCATTTAACCTGGGGTTTTTTTATATGTACATCCAGCCTGAAGTGGTAGAATTCCCTACAGCCAGTGAAACTCCTGGCAGCTTCCCAACTCATTGGGCTACTCTTGTGACTTTTTACTTCTGCAAAGCACATTCATCCCACTCCCAATATGATTTCAGTGACCTGTATTTCTCCCTGTATTGACAGAGTTGTTTATGGCACTCCTCAGGTACAGGCCTTGGGTCCCATTCTGCATTTATCTGCTCCCATTAAGTGGTGTCATTAAAGACATTTCGACAGCTCTCTTGGCACTCTGTGAATGCTTGTGACATTAAGGCTTGAATGTCTTCAAATTTCCTACAGCTAAATGTTGACAAGCTTGAATTCTTATTTATTGGTTCCCTGCAGTAACAAACTGCATGTTCCTCTTTGACAGTTGCTTTCATGATGAGCTCTGTTCACAAAAGGCTGATGTTTTGAAGCAACATTTGAGCAAACCCCTGCATTTTAAGGGCCAAATTTACTGCAGCACTAAAAAGTACCTTAAAAACACATCGATATAAAAGGATATAATGAGATGTTTAAATGGTATGCTGAATCACATGGGCTTATTTCAAGCAAACAATTCCATCAGAAAGCAAATTTTGGCTCTTGTTTGAATAGGGGATGAGGATAGAAGTACCTTAATTCCCAGCTGTGTTAAAGGACAAGGTTCCCACAATCATAAATTAGCAAATGCAGATGAGGATTTTATATCACTGTCTAGCACCTACAAAAAACCCAGAAATTCCAAATTAGTTTAGTTTTCATGCTACTTCCTTTTAGATACATTCCACTAACAGTCAACTAAACAAGCTTAGCGAAGAACTTGAGCTCAGGGAATTTTTTGCCTGTTGAACATCTTAAACAATACAGAAGAAAGTAGAGTAGTAATTTATTTTGTTCAGCTAAAGAAGAGGAGAAACAGTACATTTAAGGTACAACTAATAGTTATATATATATATTTAAAAAAGTAAAAAACCCTAGAAAAAAACTATGGCCAAGTTATTCAGAATCTCTGTGTTAAGCCAATATATAAAGTCAGCATATACAAAAACATAAATGTTCCCTAAGCAGGTCAGAGATTTTTAATATAGACAGTGTATTGGAATATTTGTTTACAAAGAGCCCACCAATCCTGTATATACCAGCAGATAAAAATGCAGTGATATTGTATTCTCTGCTGTGTACTAGAAATGTGCAAACATGGACTAAAAGGAACAGATAATCAAATGATAGTGCAAAAACTTTGTTCTGTATTCATTCACCCCTTGAACATGGGTGACATGAAAATCTTCATATCCTGTGCCTGCCCATTTCCTTAAGCCTTGTGCTGCTGTACTCAGTATTCAGTCCTGGGTAACGTTTTGCACTGGAAACATAAATCACTAAATCTACAGATGGCAAGGGTAAGAAACAAGGTACCCAGGAGCTAGAATAAGTAATTCGCAAAAGCCATAAGGCCAAGGTAGGAATGTGTTGTCCTTATTTTCTGTGCTGCAATACTTCTCCAAAGGTTCAGAAACAGGTATTTGCAAACAAGAGTCAAGTGACTTGACTCTCATTTTCTTTTTTCCTGTGGTATCAGCAGGATAACATTGATTTATTTGGGGACAAGTTCAAGCCCAGCATTTGTTCTTTGTAGACTGCCTCTCTAAAGGTGAGACTCATAGTTCAAACCTTATACACCAAATAAATTCCACTTAAATCTACTTTGATGGCTTAATTGGGGTGTATGACTCGTGTTGGCCTCCTGCAGAGTGCTGAATTTCACTCTGTGTTATTTGACCTTATTGTGAGAGCAGTGTTGCGTCTTTTACTGTTTGTTTTATTCATGATCTAGAGGTGAATACAATAAATAAAAGTTTGAAAAATCATTCTTGAAGCAATTCCACTTGGAATTGGAGGAAACACTGTTTACCTTTACTCCCTGGATGAGTGATGGGACTGCAGACACCAGCACTGCTCAGGTGACCTGCTCATTTCTAGAGACATGGTTTGACCCCATTTACGATTTTACCACCACCCCAAAATCCCAGCTTCAGTCTGAACGTGGTATGAAGTGCATGCAATACATGGAATACTCACCAAAGGAATTTCCTTCTTTACCAAACAATCCTGCCCAAGTTGTGGGAAATGGTCACATCCAAGCCAAGTGTGGGGAATGATTTCCTTGCTGGTGACTGAGTAGGATTTTCAGATGCGTACACAAAGTGCACATCACACTACATTTGTTCCATCAGCATATAAGCCACCTTTTGTTTGCTCTGCTATGCTCCAGTAAACTGCCAAGTGAACCAATGTGCATGGAGAAACCACCTTGCTTCACTAGAACACAGCTGTGCTCAGATTAATAAAGACCAGCATTAGTAACATGTTAGTAACAGAGGCTTTGTTTTCTGAAACCAAATTAATAGGTTCAGTACTTCAGATATGTCTCACTCAGCTGCCTCTTGGAGGGTTTTGAACCCTTAAGATTATGTGTGAGCCCAGTAAGGAGAGGGACCCTGGAGCAAGGTGTTTGAAAAAGCACCATCCACTGGCACAAACTCCACACCAGGATGGCTCCAGGGCACTGAGTTCCTCTGCCTGCGTTTCACCAATTGCCCTGGCAGTGCAGAATTCCACACTGCTGCTCTGCACCAGCCCTCAGGCTCGGGCAGTGCCCCCGTGGCAGCCAGGACTCAGCCCTGGCACCAGGCTGGACCAGCAGCTGCAGGGAGCAGAGTCAGGATGCCCCAGCCCAGAGCAGGGAAATACAGGGATACACACACATTCCACTGCTGAAATACACCCATGGCTTTTGCCTACTCAAAACCTCAGCTCAAAAGCTTGAGTGGAGCCATTAAATTGTTGTATTACTCTACAAAGTTCACGTTTCCAAAGTGTCTTCTCCTGTGCAGAAGGAATAGTGCTGAGCCCTGCTGCAGGTGTGAAACAAATCCTCTCTTCTCTCCTAGCACAGCTCTCAACCCCACTGGTCACAGATCCTTCAATATTGACCCAAATGCAGCATAGAAACATGAATGCTTTTGGAAAAGCAACGTGACATGGTCCTGCTGAAAGTAATTCAGGAGAGGGCTGTCAAAACTCAACCTAAAACTGCTTCCCTTGGTGCCACCTCTCACCTGCAGCCCCTCACACCCAGCCTGTAGGGAGAGTGTAACCTTGGAGGAGCAGGAAAGGCTCCAAATCCCCTGATAAAAACCATCCTCATAAAACAAACACACTGCTGCCCTTTAAGGGAAATGACAGCCCGTGACCCCGTGTTCCTGGAGCATTTTTGTGTCTGTTACATTTTTTAAGTTACAGATACTAAGTCTAGAGCAAAATGTCAGCCATTCATATACTTTAGCAGTTTAAGAAGAATTAGTCGATGAAGAAGAAGAAAAATCCCCTAACCTTGCAGTTTTACTCTATTTCTAGATATTGATTGTGCTGAAGCTCATAATATCCACTTTACCAAGAGGAGAGGGGCAATAGCAGCAATTACCTGTTCACAAAGAGAAATATAAAAGCTCTACTAGGAGCAGTGCCTGAAATTAATTTAGTAGTAGATTTAGATGAATTTTTTAGTCTGAAATTTTTAGGAACTTATAAGCTAAATATCACTTTCATTAACTATTCAATATTTCACAATACATAATGACCTCCAATAGAATTGTTAAAATAAAAAAATATATTTCATCTTGATGATGCTAATGAATGTCTTTAGTCTTTAATACAAGTACTCAGAATCCAGGAGTTTTCAAACAAGGTCTCAGACCTTAAGGCCATTTTCAGAGATGCCCCAGGTTCCTCCCTGATTTTTGGGGGGTTTTTGGTTGGGTGTTTTTTGTGTATTTGTTGACGAATGAACAGAACTGGATCCAAATAGTAATAAATATTTCTACACTATAATGTGACAGGGAAAAAAATAAAATGCTTTCTTATCACTATTTAGAGTCCTCCATCTGAATGCATTTTGTGACCCCTCAGTTTGAACTGGAA
>VYXD01006604.1:251260-280895 GCA_013397195.1 Hylia prasina
ATGCTGACACTGAATAGCAGCTCTGAATGAGAAGGAGAATGTGGCCCACTATCAGCAGCCTTCCTGAGAGACACCCTCCCTTCACCAGCATGACAAGCTGCAATTCCAGCTCTGAGAAAGCCCTGAGATTTGAGGCTGACAATCCACAGAAAGCTTTTCTGGAAGGAAAATTGAGCAACCACGTCTGTCCATTTACCAAAAGGACATAAAGGCACTGAGGAGCACTGAAATGCCCTCTGTGAGAAGGAGGACTCTCACAGCTGGGTGCTGACCACAGCCTGCTCTCAAACCACAGCAGGACCATTTCCAGCAGTTTTCCCTGGTCCCAGGACTCACAGAGCAGCTTCCCACAAGTGCCTGCAGCAGGGATGGGAGAGCAGCGCACCCAATGTCCCTGCAGCCCTGTGGCTGAAGGAGCACAGAGAGGATGCTCTTCTCTCTCTCAGCCTGAGGTATGAAAAGAACCAGTGCAGACTCTCCCATCATTTCCCTCTCTCAGCTATTTCATTATGAGAACAAGAGGCAGCTTTTATCTGAAGTTTATTCTGCTCCATTTGCCTCAGGAATGGGCATCTGATCAAGCAAAAGCACAGAAGAGCTTCTAGCCTACAGAACCCCACGAGGCAGGGCCTTTTATTGTGCCAATCCTACAAACAAGTACAGAATTGCTAAAATGAAGGTTACTGTAGCCTGTATGCAGCAGCTAGGATCATTAATTTCTAAATTTGGCCTGTAACTGTGTGTGTGTTCTGTCTGGGTGATGTTGTAGACCTTGAACATGTCCTTCAAACTGCATAAAACAAAAACTGGGCCGTAGCAAAACTCAGAGTTTAAAAAGGGACAACCTAGAGATGGTCGCCACTTGCGGAGCGTGTTTATTTTTCTTAAAAAACTTTTATCTATCACTGCTGCTTTCAGGGAGCAAACAGCAGAGCATGGAAGGCAAAGGAGGCTCTCTGGATGAAGAGCAGACAGGAGGCAAAGCAAGCAGTGCATTTTGTCTTACAGACAAACATGGGAGATGTTTTGTACGAGAACGTCTCAGAGCAGCTCTTGCAGCCATCCAGGATCCCAGGTATGTGTGCTCCACTTAAGGCAGATCAAAGTCTGGTGCCAAAGTTCTCTGCATAATACATGTACACAGAACAGCATCCTGAGAAATAACACCCCACACATGTTGTTCTTGCTTTAATGTGATTTTAGTGCGTGATTTACATTTGTTTATTTAAAGCAGCATCATATATCTGGTTTGTAACAGCACTCAGCAGCTCTCAGTAGACAATGACAAAACATATGACCTAAGACAAGGAATAACCATTCCCAATGTTTTAAGGAAATAGTGCCTTAGGTTCCCTTGTGTGCTGTCCTGTACAGGAAATTATTTTGGAGATCATTACTAGTCAGATATTATTAAAGATAAGAATTACAGTAGGGAAATGAAGCTGTGTCATTTCTGACATGTGTGCTCTTGTTCTCAGTAAGGTGTGTTCCAAATACAGAAGAAAAAGGCAGACTTTAGGGGATCTAGAAGCCTGATTTTTGTAATTTCCATTCCCATAATTAACATGATAAACAAAATACAGCATATATTGTTTTAAGTAGAATGCCAAATTTGAATGTTGTTAAAATTGGCAAAGTTAAAATGTTACATTGTAATTACACATCAATTTGGAATTGTCAGAAACAAACGAAGCAAATTATTACAAAATTCTGTATGATAACTCTTCTAGTACCTATGCTGAATTGAGCAAAATCTCACACATACCATTCAAAGCTCTCAAAACATTCAAGTTCCCCAGCCCTAAATATGGCAGTGATACAAGTATCATGCAGCTTCATCTGCAGGTATCCACTTCACAATTATTTTTTTCTAGATAAAAGAAAAAATATACCCCTGATATCCCCCATGATTATCATGGAAATGATTGGCATGGGCAGTTATTCACTGGGAATACTGCCAGAGTAGGATTTATAACAGAATTATTATCATTTCACACAGTGAGAACCCATGTGGACCAGGGACTCAGAAACCCAAGTCCTACAGAAGACCCTGCAGCTGCAAACTGGTTGCTCAGTGTAAGTTTTTCCAAACAAAAAGATATGTTTTTCCACTTAATGCAAAGACCTTCCACATCTGCCCTCCCTGTTTCTCTGAGACACCAGGAAATAGCTGCCTGCACATCTGGAACAGAACCACAGGGACAATAATTTTGGGAGTGGTGGGAGTACTGAGGGCCTTTGCCCCAGTTTCCCCCCATCCTACTAACTTTCAACAGGTGACAAAGACCTCCACAGTCATTCCAGCATATCCAGACATCTCCCTGGGGAGCTCTTTTGCCATTTCTAGTCAGTTAACTGATTACTGGTACAAAATTTCAGAAGTATATCTCCTTAAGAATTATGATGCTTTAATGTTCTGTTTCAATGTCATCCAATTTCCAATTAAAAGTCACATCCCAGCTTGGTTAAATACTGACCTAGAGTTTTGTAGGCATTCACACTGGAAAGCTTGTTTACAGCTTACTTTTAGGGTTATGGAACCTTTTAAACAGTAGCATTTTAATATGAGCCTTCAACAGCAATATCATCCTCCACAAGCAAATTTCTGCTTTATGCAAAGTGAAAAGTTGATGTTACCTTAGGCTGCGCTTCTTATTTAAGTTCATATAGGGCTACACCCTAGAAGAAAGTTCCCTTTCTGAAATGTCAGAATGAGACTAGGATGGGGGATGACTTGTTTTCTGCCTGATGCCATATGATTCTGAATTCAAATGAGCAAAACCTCAGGAGACTAGTATTTTTCCTAAAGAATCATGTGGTGCTTCCAATGAGGAAATATTTACAAGTGAAATGCAGTTGGAAAGGACTGATGTTAAATGCTAGTGTCACCAGAACCGCTTGGATTTGTTCAAGCAGTTGTTAAAGTCTAAAATCATTCCTCCTCTTTGTTGATCTTCTTCACATTCCATAGGAGGAAGTTTATACAGCAAGCAACCAAAAAGATGTTTTATTATATAACAACAACAACAAAAAGTATAGCTCTGGCTTGGAAAAATAATTTCAGTGTTTTAAAACCTATATCAGAATCAACGTGCCCATTGTCACTATCTCTTCTTCATACAGCTGTTATAGCTACATTCCATTAGGGTAAATAACATATAATTAATACAAGGTATTTATAAGGAGCTGAATTGCTGTGGTGGTCAGATGTTTTTCAGAAGAAAAATGAAATTGAGCTTGTGTAAGAAGACGAGTGTATTTGGCACCCACTTGGCATCATCAAGGAGCTTTCAGGGAGGAATTATGGGCTGCCTCCTGTATTAGCAGCATAATTACCAGCTCAGCCTTAATTCCAGCAAGATATTTCTGTGTGAAAGGAGAAAGCTGGGGGCTCCTCACGCCCCAGGATGTGGTTATGCTGCTGTCCCCCTTGGCTGGGAGAGTTTCGTGTCCCCAAGGCTGCAGCTTGCCAGGGGACCAGGACGTGTCAGGAGAGGCCAAGCTGCTGCCTCCCACTGCTGTGGCACATTTGCTGTAAATGGTAATTTAATAAGTGCTTCCCTGATTACTCACTCAACAGAAATACCAACTGTGATTGTGGACTGCTGCAGCATTTCACCCTCAGCCTGGTAATCAACTCCACACTTTGCATGTTTCTTAAACGCAAGCTGAAGGAAGCAGTAGATTTCCATTTCAATGAAAAGCAAAATCTTTTAACTGCAAACCAGCTGCAGTGAGTGAGAAAGAGATGCAGAGTTTTTTTGTTTCCCATTGGAAACTCTCTGCTATCCACAACAGTGGTCTTATTCCTCCTCGATTTAAAATTCTATTCTAGCAACCAACCATAAATACACTTTGCAAGAAGCTTTGGAGCTGCTTCAAATACATATTTTATTTTTTCCCCAGTTGTGCACCTCTTCCAACTATTAAATATTAAAATTTTACTTTGCCACTCAGGTCAGTTCCAGAAATCAAATAAACTCCATGGAAAGTATCCTGGTGTTTTTTTTTTTTTCTGTTAAAGCAGAAGTCTAATATGGGAATTGAAAAGGAGGCAAGGGGTCAGGACCATAAAGATTTTATTTGAATAGTGTTTTACTTTGTTTACTGAGTTTATATACCAGCCTACAGCATTTTGAATGCACCTCTAGATGCTGTGGAACTCCAAAGCACACACACACAAAAAATAAAATACTTCATACAGCTAGGAAAAACACTATAATAACAAAATTTAGTGATAATAATGATAGACTAAGCTTGAATATCAGTATCTGATACCAGCCAGGGACTGGCCCTGGGAAGGATTTGTTTGTTTTCCATCAGGGCACACGAGCACAAGCAGCTTCTGGACCCAGAGCCTGAGGTGAGCAGGACATGGACCTGTCTGCAGCCCTTTATTCCAACCTGCCCCACCTGGGCACAGAAGGTGGATCTGGACTCTCTGCTAAGAGGATCTACATTGGATTTACATCAGAAAGGTGAAAATTTCCCTGCAGGACTTTTTAAACATAATGCTGTTGTAATTTAAAATGAACTTTTAATACTCAGTGTAAAATTCTACACTGTTTTTGCACAATAATTAGACAAAGTAAAAAGATACAGAACCGTGACCAGTTATCACTACTTTTCAACATGTTTAAAGTTCTTTCTACCATCCTTTATTCATTCTGAAAAAAAAAAAAAATTTTGTGATTAGTGATTAGTTACATGGTTGTAGTAGTAAAATAAAGGCTACTAAACAGAACTTTTTTGGTTTTTTTGGCAGGTGGAGGGGGTTTGGTAATTTTCAAGGTTGTATTAACATCATTTCAAACAAGACCTCATAGTTTCCATGTCCTCTGTGAGCTCCAATGCAAACACCAGCAACATGACTTCCTTTTGGAATATATTTTCAGTACACAATACGGATTGATATCAAACTTCAAAAAATAAAACAATGGAAACGCTTCAAAGGAGCTCTGTGTCAGATAAAATTAAATTATTCCACTTCAGAGCTAGACCTGCCTTCTGTATTTCTCTAATATTCCAAATATCAGACTGTATGCACAAGATAATTGAATAATAACATAGTAAAGAGTCTCTGAATTTAATTATTTTTAAAATCAGAAGTTGTTTTCAAGTGAAACAGGTTGATCAAGAAGCTGTGTCAAGGTGTTTTCAACATTGCTATTTAACAGCAAATGTCAAAATACACTGCTCTGAACAGATAAAAAAGGGCCACTCACTACTGCTGTAAAACTTTAACTTTTTTAATCCAAAATTTAACCACTCCCAAATGAAAGCACTTAATTGCTATTCAATTTAGCATTAACCTCTCTTGACAAGCAGTCAGAGTGCCATGTCAGAGCTGTAATTTATTTGCTTTACCCTCCTGTTCCAGGGGGGTTCCTTGGCCTTTGGTGATGAACTGTGGCCATGCTCTGACACATGGGTGTCACCTCAACAACAGCAGCAGCACCAAAACCAGCAGGAGATCCAGAAATCCCAGAAATTCAGCTGGGAACAAGGTTCAGTGCAGAGGAGAAGTTGAAGGAAGAAGGAAGATTGTTCCTCAACCCAAGGACTAAGAGCCCATTAGAAAAGCTATCAACTCCCATTAGACTCAGGCACCTTAAGTACAGTGGAGCAGTGAAAGATGCATTCAGATTATTAAACCCCAAATTGCTGAGTGATTTGGAACAAAGGAAGTGTTTTGTGCAAAAAGTGAGCTTCAAATAGTCTAGTACTTGTTTAGTCAGAGGAGGAAAAAATTGATTCTATTCTAAACGGGCCTTAACAAAAGGAAAAAAAAGTCAAAAATACACAAATCATCTGAAAGGCTACTAAAAAACACTAAGAATTGAATCTTACTCAGGGGTTCCAGTTTTAGGCTAAGTTGTACACCTGTAAAGACCTGGTAGAAGAAGTGAGAGAACAAGGTATTATTCTAAAAAAGTGCATAAATTATATGTAATTATAGCAAATCCAACAACAACAGCAAAGCCTAATCAAACTGAATGAGTGAAAAAGACATATTTATCATTCAGTCCACCAGGAATTTCATTAAATATCACGGCACAGACAAAATATAAATGAGTTCTTTCCCAAATAAAGGTGTTTCTCTGTGACTGTCTCACCTGTGATGATTGCCTGCCATTTCCAATTAACTTCTACAGGGAAAGATCCTAAACTGAGCTTGTTGAAACGCTAAAAAAATACCTGCAGGTGCATAAAACCCTGTCCATGTGTAGCTGTTTACATTCACGCATGTTCTGTTGGATTTGCAGTAGATCTGTTGGTACAAGATGTATTTTAGGGAGACATCCTGCACGAAAGATCCACATCTAACAAAACCTAAACCCAAACTGAATTATGGAACAGCTGATATGTGACCCAGCAGATTATTAATTTTAGGGAAATAGAATTGTTCCTGTATACTTTAAGCAAATAGCATAATACAAAGTAAAGGAGGCATGAACTAAGCTGAATAAAGGTAACTAATTGAAGAGTCTTCACCCACAGCTGTAGGAGTAGAATTTGCTTAATTGGACAACAGCCACCTAATCTGTTCTCTGGTAAATGTCACAGACCCTCTAGGATAATTGAGATTTTGGCATTGAGTGGACAGGCCCTGAAACCAAAGCAGCCTGGGGAGCTCAGGAAGGTGCTCACGTTATGTAACATTTCCTTTGAGGCAACCAAATACAGCCAGACCTTCAGGAGGCGCCAAGAATTATGATTTTACCACAACAGACACTGTCCTGCCAAACAATGGCTCTTGACAAAGCCATTGCAATTCCAGGGAATAACATTCCAGGGGATGATCAGCCATGATGGGAGATTTCAGCAAATTCAAGAGGTCTGACACTCACAAATAACAGGCAAAAAAACCCCAAAACAAAGCAATCAAAACTGTTCAGGAGAGGTTGTAAGTAGCCATTAAAACAAGACTTAAACACAAGTGGGTACAGATGTATTCCAGGAAAATGGCTAAATGTCAGGACAATATGCACAGGAGGACATAGCTCACCACTCTTTATTTATCAAAAATCTTAAGGTCAAGCCTTTGAGATCAGCTCTTTCTCTGGAGATGAAAAATTTGGCAATTGGCTCAGTCTACCAGACAGAAATATGAGATTAAATGGCTGGAAGATAAATTAAAAACAGTCAAAGAGAAGGTTCAATTTTGTAATAGCGCCAGCACAGGGGCAAACAGAAGATTTTTCAACACTAATCATCTTAAAGATGCGTTGGTTTCTTTTTTTTTCCCTCTAAGATCTGCACCAATACAAACAAAAATTAATTCATGAAGTCAGACTGGCTGACAACAATACTCCCTTCTGGCTGCATAATCTATTACCTGGCTGCTCACAGCCATCAGTCTTTGCATCTTACATAAACAAATATTTCATTTCATTTTTAAACTGGGAGTTAGTTTTGGGAAAAAAAAAAAAACAACCCTAACTTAGACTAAGTTTTTCCTTTAATAATAATAAAAAATTGTGTGTATTATAACTTAGCTGATGTTTTTTTCTTATTTTTCTTTTGTTTCAACTTACAAAATTAAATGTAAGCTGCTATTACAAATGCAATAGTTTCTAAATTTATTTTTACTGCTAATGTCATCTTTTCATGCTTACATTTTTCATCAAAGTATCACTATCACTTTTGACATGATTTATAAAATATCAGCAATACAAACCCTCGTCGGCAAATACAGTTTCATATTGTGATTCGACTTTTATTTTATCCAAATGAAAAATAAATTATTAAAAATTAAATAAAAGGGATATAGTAAGAGTATTGCAGGCAGCATTAACCTGATCATAACATTCTCAGAATTAATCCTGTGCTATTTTTCCATGTCACTCCCACATATTATACTGCCTTATCATCTCCGTTCTTATGTGCCACTATTAATATTTAACTATCAAATGTCTTTTACTGGAAGATGTTTAAAGATTAGATGACGAGGAAATAACCATTGCTGGAGCTGCCACGGATGAAATTATATTCCCAGTTGGAAAGCCTTTCTATCTAAATAGCAAATCTGCACACACCTTTGCTGGATGCAATATCTGCTCACACTTGTGTTGGGGTGGTCTCTGGAACAGCTCAATCCAGCACCTCACAATGATATTTAAAGTGTGAGCTCCAAGTGGTCCCATCACTTCCACAAGTGAAACATTAAAAACGTGTGCTTGAACAATGGGCTGAAATCTGAACTTAAAACTCGTGTCCTCACACATATCACAAGGTTTTGGCCCGTTGTGAAAATTGCATTTATAGATTTTAATAAAACAGCAGTGTCTTTAAGCAAAGCTCTGATTAGGCGAAGGATTAGTTTCTCTGTAAGCATAAAATAAACCCAAAGTATACCCAAAGCGAGGAGGATCATGGCCTCATTTTCAGCTCTGCATTGTACTGTCTTAGTGATTCCTTTTATTTAAAGTGTTACTTTTAATTATTATTTTTTTAATTTAAAAATTTAATTTCATTTTTTTTTTCCGACTAAACAACAATCAAGGGCATTCCATCACTTTTGCAGAGGCTGCACTGCTTGTTTGGGAGGAGAGGGAAATTCTGCTGTCAGCCTGATTTACTCTTTGGTCTCTTCCCAATTTATATAAAACAAATAAATACTAATGAACTCACCACCCTCAGCACAAACACCCCTTCTGCTCTTACTGATGGAAGCATTTTCAGCTGTTTCATTTTCCTGCTCCCAATGTTGAAGTTGTGCCTTTGTGTGCCAGTCCTACAGTGCCAACACTGCAATGGTGACAGAAGTTAAATGGGTGCCAGA
Source organism: Hylia prasina (assembly GCA_013397195.1). NCBI lineage: Eukaryota > Metazoa > Chordata > Aves > Passeriformes > Sylviidae > Hylia > Hylia prasina. Next base: position 260,046 of record VYXD01006604.1, read on the forward strand.
GATGCAGCTTGTGATTCTTTTAAGTACATAGGAAGCTTCCAAAAACGTTAAATCAATCAATAAAACCAACAGGGCTATAATCTAATTTCAGGTTTATTTCCTTCAGAAGGTCTGTATCTGAAATTACCATCCTGTCAAAAGTTGCTTTTAAAAATTTTTAGTGATTCATGAACACATTGCTACTTGGCATTCAGATCTGATGGCCTTTCTAAAACTTCCCTACAATCACTCAGCCAGCTCTTCTTCTGATCATTCCAAGCATAATTGATATTAGCCCCAATAGTGCCAATCAAAAATTAGGTCAATGTTCTCACAGCAGTGCTTCCAGCACCAGTGCTGGCTGATCATGCAGAACATCGTACCTTTCACCAATGACACAAAATTCCTCTAGGAACAAAAGGAAAATTCAAAAGGAATCCATGGTAATTGTGAGAATAGAGCTCTGGATTCAAAAACTTGAAACTATGACTTGCCATAAGGTCAAAGGAATGACCTTTTGGCTGTGCTGACATTGAAGCAGTCAACATGATGCAAAACATGTCCCACTGAATCACAGAATAATATAAGTTGGAAGGAACCCACAAGAATCACCAAAATCCAGCTTCTGGCCCAGCTGAGGACAGCCCCAGCAATTCCAGCAAGAGCACAGGGCGTTGTCCAAAGGCTTCCTGAGCTCTGGCAGGTTTGGTGCAGTGCCCAACCACTCTCTGGGGGAAAAGCCTTTTCCTGATACCCAGCCTAAACCTCCCTTCACCATAGCTCCATGCCATTACTTGGGAAATATTTTATTGGCATTTGGCTTTTTCTTCTTTTAATCAAGTTCTGTTTCGACCATCAAACATAAAATCCTTTCACTTGGCCCAAAATTGGTGGAAAACTGTATTCCCTAAAAGTTTCCAGAACCATCTGTTCCCCGGATTTTAAAAACACTTTTTCTTCTATCTAGGCAATACCGCAACAAATTCAAGCTGTAGAAATAAAGCACTAAAAGGTTATCCTTTCTTCTCCCAAATAAACATTTGAACCAATCAACATGACAGAAGGTGCACATTAGACAATGTTTCCATCACTGAGGAAAAGCTACTGAAGTAACAAGATCCAGATGTTCAACCAAAAAGAAATTTATCATCCTCAGAAACCCCCAAATTGTGTCTGATGTTTCATACAAAGATTGCCTAATTTGCTAATGTGCATTTTCTTGCAGTGTGAGAGAAAAAAGCACACCTGTCAAGAAACCTGTTTTGCACACACATTGGAATGACATCTGTAGCAGCTCAGCATCAGGGAAATCCAGACACCATTAAATTAATTTGAGCATGCCTTCCTTTGTACAAATTTCTCTGGAAATCTTCAAAGTGAACAGAATAAATATGCCTAATTTATTTACTTTTTTACTACGTCTAGGGGTAGATTGAGGAGAAAAAAAAATGCCAGGGAAGCTTTTTGAATAATACCTTCATAAACTGATTTTTTACTTAATTTTTAATGTCTGAAAGTTTTGAAGAATAAACTCATTGATAGAGCCACTGGGCTGGAGAGCCTGGTTCAACACCTGAGTTCAGTATCACTTATGGTCATCTACAGCATATATGGAACAGCATGTTCAGAACAGCCCTGGGGAAACACCTTAAACTTTATCATTGTGTAAACTCCTGCAACAGAAATCTATTTCTCTGTTAAATCTGACCATGGAATGAGAATCTCCTGATGAGTTCTGTTTTCTCTACCAAAATCAGTCTTATTTCAGGTCAGACTTTTTCAGTGAAGTTTTGCAATTTGATGACTTGAGTTTTTTCCTCACTATGGTGAAGGCACAGAAAGAGGGTGCCCAGAGCAGCTGTGGCTGCCCCTGGATCCCTGCAAGTGTCCCAGGCCAGGCTGGATGGGGCTTGGAGCAACCTGGGACAGTGGAAGGTGTCCCTGCCCATGGGAGGGGATGGGAATGGAATGACCTTTAAGGTCTCTTCCAACCCAAACCATTCTGGGATTCTCTGATTAAAGATTGTAGAGAAGGAGAATAGACCAGTAGATGCAGCAGTAAAAATAACAATGGAAATACATATATATGGAAAACCAGGGTCTTTTTCTTACCTAGTGGCACATTTTCACTTGTGAGTGATGGAGCTCTGAATCTCTCAGAACTTCTCTCTTACAGTGTCTGCACTATTGGCTTATTTTTCACCTTAATGTATAAGGGACTACTTGCACCAAGATTGTATCTGATAACTGCCACCTGCTTTTGTGAAGATCTCAGCAAGGTTCACAGGGTCTTTCTCTCAGGGGCATCCGAACAGACCTGACTTTTTTCCACTCAATACACAAGTTTGGAGTAAGAGGCTTCTGAAGAAGAAAGCTGATCTAATGGCAGAGTTAAGCACACCTTCTAATTATCACAGGGTATACGATTTGTCATAATACTTCCCTTCTCATAAAACTGCTGAGATGTTAAACTTTAAAATGCAATGCAGGTATTACACAAGTGAATTATTTTACTTATTTTCCATATATTACAGCTGAATAGCAGTTCACTATAACTACGGTTGAAAATCGCTTACTACTTAATATAGGGCTATTCCAAACTCTCCACCTGCTGACTCAAATACTTTAGAATTATTATGCTTCAAGGTGGTGGCCAAAATATCAGGCAATTTGAAAAACAGGCTCTTAAGACACAGCTCCTTTCTCAAATAAATTTGTATCATTTTTTTCTTATCTGTTTTTCACAAGTTTAGCACTGAAGTGATGGCAAATGACATTTTCCTTATCGTGGAAGAAATACTGTAAGATAGGTGAGGTGAACATTTATAATCTAGGCATAAGAAAATGAAACATAAAGTGAAATATATATTTAAGTTAGCCTAGAAATGGTTCAACCGAGTCTTACAACATTTCCTAGTGGCAGAGGTGATGCTCATGAGGTATCATGGATGACAGCATATTGCTGTCTGTCTGTACCAGATTTCTAGAAGTATTGAGCACATAACTCAGCCTGAATCGGAAAATGTTTTGTCTGAAACTCAAATTTATGGTTTCAGTGTACAATTTTAAACACGTGATTTCCCTCAGAGTTATTGCAATGAACATTAATTATTTATGGAGGAGATAAGGAGAATCAGTCACGTGTTTTGCATGACTGAACAGTCTTGCTAAGAGAAAGAAAAGACCAAATCCCCTGGTCAGGTTATCAATAAAACTCCAGCTTGAGCTTGGTTTGTGCTCACTCTTTAACAGCTGGTGGCACAGCTCAAATGCAGTCAGGAACAGAGAGAAAGAATTCAAGAATAGTACAGGAGGAAGCAATGAAAGGCCTGAAGTGTCACAGCCCCCTTTGCAGAGAATATCTGCAGGCTCTTCAGTGTGATGGCTCACACTGTGCCAGGCTGTTGTAATTCCTTGCTGTTGTGAACTGTACTTTTCCAAATTCGACAAAACAACTGAAGAGCTGATAACAGAAACAAAAACAAAAACAAATCAAAAAAACCCAACCAACCAACCAAAAAAAAANAACCACAAAAAACCCCCAGCATCAACCTTTAGATTTTCTTCATCATTTCCCAATGAATCAACAGACATTGAGTCTAAAGGCATGCACAGGAGTGGACACATCATCATTGCGTGATGAGAGGTCAAGTACTGAGCCCTCTATGACCTTCCTGGCTTTTGTGGCAATGACATCCATCTTCAAATTTCCTCTTCTGAGTAACCCACTCCTTAAGGACATTATTGAGGTGAAAGGGACAATGGAGATTTGCCAGTTCCAGAACTCTGATGGATCAGACATCAGCCCACAGCTCTGGCACTAAATACAGAGAAGCCACAGCCAGCAGGGGTTTAGCACAGATATGGCAATTCAAGATCAGGGTGAGGAGCTGAGGACAGACACCCTCAGTACACTCCGAATTCCCTCCAGACGGGATGTGAGAGTTGCTGCTCTTCCCACTTTAAAATTTCAACACAGCTGAGTTTGGTTAAAAAGTGTAAAACTTCCTCTCACTGATCAGCATCATCAGAGGGTTTGGGGTACTTGGCTTGTTTAGGTCTTTTTTAAACATCTCTTCAAACCCTACACTGCACACATCAACAACCAACTCATCAGCAAAATATCAACGGGAACAATTCAAACACATTTATCTTCACATTTATATAATTCCAGCAATAATAAAGACTTCAGTTACAAAAAATGTGACCATTCACATCTAATCATGAGGAGAGTCAGGACCCCTCTGCAAAGTCAAGAAAAAAATGGGAACTTGTTAATATGCAACTCTGACCTGCTGTGGCTTGGTAGAAAAATGCAGTCCCTAGCAGATCACTCTCTTGCTCTACTAGACTTAAGTTAAACCTATTACACAATTTTCATGTATTTTTATGATTTGAGAAAAAGAAATGTCTTATTGGTGAAGAGCAAAAGAGAGTTAATAATTTGTCTGAGCAAATTCCTTATTTGATAAGGGTTATCCAATGCCTCATGCCATTCTGATGTCTCATATAGAATATCAACTGGTACAGAGTAGAAAACGCCTTTAAATTAAACAAAAGATTTGGACAGACAATTGTTTTTTATCTTTCTTAATGATGCTCTAGTGGATTACAGCTGGTGAATAATTTTTCTAATACTACAAACCAAATCTGCTTTCCTGGCTTATGAGTCAAAAAAATATAAATGTGGTGTGAAAACAGCAGTGCAACTAAATCTCATAAAGCACTTAGCAAAAAAAAATAACAACAATTTAGTGGTTTTAGTGACTGTGTTGTATTGCACAGGATTCAGTTAATTAAACAGCAGCAAACCATCAGCACCACTGTAACCTCTAAATCATTTCTATCTTTAACATTTCTGAACAGTTATTGCTAGCTGACCCTACACTGAGTAGCATGGTGGACTGGAGATTTCTTTCAATCTGATTATCTTATGATTTAATAACCCTCAGGAGAAAATTGTTTCCCCTAAGACACTATATAATATCAAATTTATAAGACTGAGCAGAGAAAAAGAATGGAATGCTAATGGCAGGTTCCTGGTGGATGAAGTGACAGAAAGGAGTAGAATGAATAGAGCATCATGCATTAGGGCTGCAGCACCATCACAGCCATTAGGCTGAGAAATGTCCATTTACAGGTTTTCCAGTGCCACTGAAGAACCACAACTCTGTGCTTTAACCACATTGTGAAAGAGGATGGTCATGTCTAAAGGTGTTTAAAATAAACTGGTAATATTTATGATAAACCACTATGATGACTTAGAATGCTATTTCAGAATGATTTATTATGGTAATCTAGGACTACTTAGGTGTGTTCATGTTTATCTCGAGTTCAGATTCTGAGAGGTTGTCTTGGTGTCTCCATAGACATTCAATTGGCTAAATGAACTTAGCAGCAATTCCCTTAAATTATTAATCTGAGTTTAAACTTTCATTACTTTGGAGAACAAACCAGAAATAGAAGGCTTCAACTTACAAGGTGCCTCTAAATGATACACTACATGAATTAATGCCACTGGCAATAAAGCCTTTTCCTCCATCATGAGCAACTTGAGAGGACAAAGACTCAGCAGCTCATCTCATCAGAGAAATGGGAATAAGGCTGAAGAGTGTTGAATTAAAACATGCATGGTAACTGAAAGTTCAGACCAGGTATTGCCAGCTTTGAGAACAGCATATCTGGAAAAGAGATGTCAAAGTACAGATGCACCAAGACTCTGCTGATGCTGGAAAACTCCAGATGAAGTTTCTCCCACCCAGAAATGCAGCACATTCACCCCAGAAATACACTGCATCTGCTGGCTGACTGCAGAGAATTAATCTGACCCTTCAAACCCATAACTGTGAGTCAGCATTCATCCCCCTGTTTTGGGTTATATCTCACCCCAGCTCAAAGAATTAAAAAATGTCTCGTGCCCAATGAGTTCTACACAAATGCAACCTATCAACTTCACGAGTGGAGGTGAGATGTAGGAACTCCAGGATGTTGTTTGGAGACCCTGCTGAACATATCCAGGTGTGAAACCAGTTCTGAGATGCGAGATGAAACTAACAAACAGAGAGACTGCCTCTCTGAAAGGAAAAGTCAGGACTGTTCTACTTTTCCTTAGTCTTTCAATATGATTTACATCTAAGAGTATCTATTAAAAACCCTGTTGCTTTTCTCTTTGATCTAAAGGTGTCAAAGAAGCATAAGTTCTAACACAAGGCTTATTATTTCAAAAAATCTGAATTTCCTTTGAATGCAAAATCAGATAGACTGACACTTTTTTCTAATGTATGACAAAAATGCTGTATATTAGGAATTAAAGAGATCAAGACAATTGACAGTAAGACTACAAAGGACTGGTAAATCAATAGAGTGAATGAAAGATATGAAAAGGAAAAAAAAATCCACTATTCTGTTTAAACTATTGTGGCAGACAATACAGCAGGAAACAACAGAATAAGCAGAAACAATAAAAAGGTGGCTGCACTGCTAAAGAATGAAAACTTTTTGGGTATCAATTAATGGACAAGATCATTATCCAAAACCAAATCACAGATTTTATGTTACTCAAAGGAGTCTAGAGAACAAAGGAAGCCTGTCCGAATCCAAAGATCAACAGAATAAATTCTTGCAGACCCAGGTGCGTGAAGATTTATTAATGAAAAGTGAAGGAAGAGTGGAGCACAAGCACACAGACCTCACTGTCAGTTAACAGTGGAGAAGACAAAGTTATAAGCACTGAGAGTTTATAAGGACTAATTATTAAACCAATGCTCATTAGACAAAATTTTAAACAAAAGGTTTCAACTAGAGCTCATAAAATGCCATCAAAAGGAGTTTAAAATTCTTCCCTGACATCCTTCAATTTCCAACAGTTTTTTTTTTTTTTTTTCCAAACTTCCTTAATAAGCTCAAAAGTTTAAATTCTATTAAGAGACCCTGGAGGGTCAAAAGATTATTTCTAACCCACTCAAATTAGTGCAAATTTGTCACCAATGCTACCAGAAACAAAAAGCAAAGATGACAATTATGCTCTACATGGTGCCTTTCATATTTATCCTTACACAGGATCCTTCCAGAGTGTTCAGTACACTCAAAAGTAATATTGAGTGCTGAGTGCTTCTGTCACTCAGCAGAGTAAATAAAACTTGCTTTCAGCATTCCTTCAGTTACAAAAAAATAAACCAGAACAAAACCCAGGAATTCACCTTCCTAAACTGGGACCAATGTGATTTGGATGCCATAGAGGAAAAAACAAGGAGAAATTCAAACATTTTTTATCATTCTCATATTTTTCTTATACATATATGTAGCTATTAAGGTGAGTCAACTTGAAAACGTGTTTCCATTTCCTTGGGTTTCTTGACACACATGACAAGTCTGGGTCCTGCTCATCCTTCCTCCACTCCCTCCACACACACCCTGCCTGTCCTCCACTGCTGATCACTCATTTGAAATGAGACCTAAAATTGAACATTCTTTGAAAAAAAAGCTTCCCCCAAAGCACACTCACGTACATATAAGGAAAATACATTCTTCTTTCATTACATCAAGGCCTGGATAGTTCACCTACAAACTAATAACCATTCTTTCCCATGGCAAAATAAATAAACCTGGAGATACCAGGCAGAACATTCCCAGAATAATTGAACATTTTTTTCCCTTTTGAACATTTGTCAACAAGCAGGATTATTGCACAAAATAAGTTTCCTTGACAGAATGATTTCAGCTTTTGAGAAAATGTATTCTGTCAACAAGACAGAGTAAGGACTTGACAAAATAATATGTCTGAACTACTGAAGTGTTTTGCGTTTCCTTCTCAAGCATAACAATGAGAGATTGTGTGTCTGCCTGCACAAAGTCAAAAGTCACTCTTTTGACATTATATTCATGTTTTCTCCCCAGGTGTCAAAGTCATAGAAAAGGTCTGACAACCTTTCTAATATCTTCATATAATGAGCTACAGCCAGAAACCTGCAGCATTCACAGACACTGACCTCAGGACCCTCAAAGTCCTCTCCAAGCCAGATAATTAGCAAAGTATTAAACAGCAAAGCCAAAGGACAGCACTGCCACTGTATATAAATAAATAACTAATTCAAAACAAAGCAGAAATACCTGAACTTTGCTCAGAAAGCATCTTTAGGCAGAGAAAGTGAAGAGGTAAGCCTTTGTGCTAAAAATTATCTTGAGGTAGAGGCCCTCCTGCCTTTACCTCATCTCTGTGGTCTCTGGAGCCCTGCTCCTGGTTGGTGAGCTCCCACAGCAGGCAGGGAATTTCTAACAAAGGTGAAGTACATTTTATGAAAACCTCTGCTGGAACAGCTATAGGGAGAGAGGGATAAATGCTCCGGCCTAGGGTTTCCAGTGTCACTGGTTTTTAACAAATTCAGCCTCTCAGTGAGGGAATTCTGGCAATGAAATGCAGCACACGCTTCTAAACCAAAGCCCAGATTCAAATACGTCACTGCTGTTCTCACTATCAGATCAATAGGGTGTGCCAATAATTTATAGATACTGACATAAAAGTGCTCTGATAGAGTCAGCACTGGAGAGAAGCTAATAAAGAGGTGGGGGGGAAAGGAAGGACATTATTTACAGTGTGCTTTGCCTGCACTGGAATGCAGTCAGGACCAACACATTTCACTGGGATTTGTGCTGCTGGATATACTGTATATTCTCCTGAGTTCCAGTGAGGGGAGGGAAAGAATAAATAAATAAAATCAAAAAGCAGATATTGCCTCTGCCAGCTGCACATGGAATATTCTGGTTTCCTACAATCTTTACAAACAACTTTCCAGGAAATTATCCTTCATGATTTATTAATCAAAATAATTTTGATACTTAATGGGGAACTTCCTGTTTGTTTGTGGTGCAACAGTGACCATATATTAAGAGTCTCTCTAGACCATAAGTTACTTGTCAAAGGTTATTGATTTTTCCACTTCTGCCTTTGTTTTGATGTTAAATATTCATTTCCTACTGGCCACTTGCAAACCTGGCTTTAGATTTTTTTACGGTCTGACTGTTATTTTGGCAGTTTCTGTACTTACTAATGAAACAGTCATAAATGAAATAGATTTTTCCAAAGATATTCTGGCTATGGTACAAGGGCCATTTATGGAGTCCTCAGTGGATTTTTCATGTCTTTTGTTCAGCTGAAGTAACTGGATCAAATAATAAAACGATGACAGGAATATGTGGCATCAAAATCCAGGTACGACACGTTTTACCCCTGGGGGACAAAGTCTTGATATTAATTTCTGCTTTCAACAATCTCCTCAAAACCTCCTGCTTGGCAACGCAAGCACTGGGACATCACTTTCAAAGACAGGCACTGGGCCTAATTGACATGACTTGAACAGTTGACTAAAATGAAATTATAAGTCTCTCTTTTTTGGAGAAAATCCTTAATAGACTTTAGAATTCTCCAATGCAGCTATTGTTCAAAAAATGTTGACAGCAGTAAAACAAGGCCCAGCAATATCATAGCAGTGGGAAATCAATTAAAAGGTGTCAGGCTCTGTTTATACAATTCCATATATGACCATTCAGAGTAAATTCAATATGTGCAATTTGAGTGCTGGCTCTGTGAAGCCCTGGTGACTGTGAAGCAACCACTGTTGTGGGGTAATTAAAGAATTCATGTATTCTAAATAAGAAATCAATTTGCTTTTCCTTGTTTTCCCTACGTGGTGGCAAGTGAGCGTTGTGTGTGTGTTTGTGTCTGGTTTTTGGTGTAACTCAGGAGAATCTCTGCTCATGGGGCTCTTCTGCTCTGCTTTGAGTTTTTCCTTTTCTGCCGGGATAACTGGACCAAAACCCAGAATGTTCCACCAGAGCTCACAGAGGCAAAAAGTCACGGTCATTATGTCACAAAAATAAAATATAAACAACTGCCTGGAATTACTTCTTTTATACTGGGCTTTCTTGTCAAAAAAATGTTGTAGTTAGGGTTGCTTTGATAACAAAATGTTCAATAACAACTTAAATTTTCTGTTGAAAGGTTAATAAAGCTTTATGTCTCACATTTCTGTGCTCCCATATGGCACACTAAAAATTCTGCTCATACATCTGGAGGGACATAAGTCAAACATCTCCAACACCCACATTTCAACACTAATTAAATGTGAGCAGGAAAAAGTTACATTTGCCAGCAGTGAATGACTGAAATGGTCAAAATGCAAGAAAAACACTGTCAAATAGTAGAGGTAAAGAAATCAGGGAGGAAAAACATCAACAGTTCACCAAGATGTTTTTTCAGACTCAAAACTCTCCTGGAAGTATGCAGGGGGAAAAAAAAAAACAAAACCAAAAACAAAAAAACAAGCAAACAAACAAACAAACAAACCCAAACAAACAAAAAAAAAAAAACACACAAGAGAGTGTGAAGATAGTGTGAAGCCCCTGACAAATTAGAAACCACAAAAAACACAAGGCTTTATAAAAGACAACACTTTTAGTCCAATTTCAGCTCCACAGTTTGAGAGAGGCCCTTCAGGCTCCACTCTTAAAAACAAATTCAGTTGAGCTTTTCACTGTGACATAAAATATTAGTCCCAGCTAAAGTGGAGATGCTACAAGTGTTTCAAAACCTGAAGCACATGTATGTGGAAATATAAATACAGGTAGATTCACCCACCTACAGAAAAAAAAAAGTGTATGTATGAGATATAAGCTTGAGTGTGAGTGTATACCTATCTATCTGTATCTATCTATATAGATAGATATAGATAGATAGATTGATATAGATATATCTCCCCTTAAAGCAAACATATTTTTATCCTTGCCATGGATTGGAACAGGACGATTTTAAAATCTTTTCTAACCCAAACCATTCTATGATTCAATGATCTTTGAAGGACCAGGTAGAGATGGATAAATCTATATCCAGAAAGGCCCTTTTTATTAGTTTATAATTCTTCCTGAAGTCTATGATTCAGCGTTCACTTCCTTAAAGGAAAATGCCCCAAAGAATTGCAAATTCAGTAAAAGCATGCTATATAGCGTTCCTGCATATACAGGATGTGACATCTGAACAAAAATAATAAGAAATTTAGGCATGTTTATAACTTTTTATGTAAATATTTTTAAGCATCTTAAAACTTGATAGAGACAAAAGCCAACACAAATCACTTGACTCCTTTGCCAATTTTTTTTGTTGTTGTTTTTTGTTTGTAAAATTCCCTTGAGTTCCCATATGCGGCACTTGTCAGCCTGTGTTCTTAAAACCCCCAGGTTCAAAGAATTTAAGATCAAAAGATCTCTTAAAGACAGCAGGTGCTGGAAGCTTTTAATATAAAAGACAATGGAGACATTAAAAAAAATAATAATAAAAAACCACACCAAAAACCCAGCTGCTTTTCACCCTTTCCAGCTCTGTATCTCCAGAGTCCCATGAGCAGGTTAATCTTTGACACAGCCTCGAGCTACTTTTATTGTAAGAAGTTAAGCAAAAAAGCAATGTACAACCTGCCTCACACCAGCCTGGGATGTAGAGTGGTTTGAAGCCAGAGCACACATCAGGATTTCCATTAAAAATAAATAAGGGCTCCTCAACATTTTTCTCCTTAAGACGGCACAACAGAGGGTACAGACACAAAAGTGAATATTAATCTCCTATTTTAGCTTTGTACTGAGAACATGCCACAGAGCAAAGGAAAATAACGAGAGGTGGTGCAATCAAATGAGTTTAAACTGGCACAGGGGTGGCTTCTTATCATTCCAGATCAAAGGATTCACCTCCTTGGATCCGACCATGGGGCGTGTGATGCTCCCGAGGAGTCTGACATCCCAGGATTGCGCTTCCAACCAAATGTGTCTCACACAGGAGCCCATGGAAAAGTTCATTCTGACTGACTTGATGCTCCTGGCCATGCATTCCACAGTCTCAGCACAGAGTGAAGGTCTCCTTCTATTTGTTTTCAATTTATTTCCTTTTGTACTCATGACATGTCTTTGTTTTCAAACGGACAGGACAAAATTTCTGCCCCAAAAATGCAGCCATTGAAAAATAATTGAATACCAAAATACAGAACAAAACTGAACAAAACCTCTCTTTGAGAATTATCAATTAAACAGAAAAAAACCCAAACAAACAAACAAAACCACTAAACCCAAACAAAACCAACCAAACAAAAAACCAAACAAAACCCAAAACCAAAGAAACAAACAAAACCAAAAAAGCAAAACCAAAAAAAAAATCAAAAAAACCCAAAACCAACCAACCAACCAACCAAACAAAAAAAAGCAAAACCCAGAGTAATTGGAAATCTGATGCCACAAAACCAAAACAGCTCAACTGTTGTCTGTGAAAATCTTAAACACTCCACAGGCATTCAATTTTTTTAGACAAAGCTTCTCCCTGTATCATCACCCTGCAGATTAAGCAAAACCATATATTCATAAATTAAATTTTCTCCAATATGCACAACAATCGTTGTGCTAAGGCAACTTTCCTGTACTTTTTATTTTAGTCTGACATTGTGCAGCATCTATTACATCTCTACTTCACTGAGAGATAACACCTTGTGAGAATGAGAAGGTCCAAAGGAGTATTTTTCATTACCTTTAAGAAATAAAGCAACAAACAGAACAGCAAACAATAAAAATGCTCTCCAATAAAAGTGCTTCTCCCAGGTGTTCCCAACATGCAACTCAGAGGAAAATAGGACATTCATTCAAAAAAAAAGGAGAACAGCTACGTGTCCTGGATTATACAACATCTATAACTTTATGTTTCCAAAAATCTCTGCATATAGCAGACATAAATCCTGGGTTTTTTATTCCAAGGAGAGGAATACTTGCATGTAAAGATCCTCTCCACAGCATCAGTATCCCATCCAAAGACCCCTGTCACCATGGTACAAATAGCTCTTTTCCCAACAGCATTTTTTTTTTTTTCCCTCTAGAAGCTGGGAAAACACCTGAGCTATGAAACGGCACTAAAATCCTCTGAAGTTTATAAAAAAAAAATACATATATCATTTTAGAAAATCCACAGAATATGAAGAAAATATATTTTATTTCAGTCCTTCTGCTTGACAGCTTTCCTGAGCTGGCCATCTGCATCAGCTCTGTGTGCCTGCCAGCTGACAAGTTCCATTTGTTGAGCAGATAATTGTGGCTGTTTTATTTTCCCAGTAACACACTATCACCAAACACAAGAGCGTTCAGCTCACTTCAGAAATGTTCTTCAGTATACAGAGGGCAGTGAATAATGGTGAAAACTGTTTTGGCTGACAAGCAAAGCATGAACGTGTCACATCAAATAGTTTGTCTTGCTCAGTGCTCCTTCAGAACAGATAACATTTGGCTTTCATATTTTACAAGAAAGACTAGCAAAGACAGCTATGAATAGGTTGCACTTCACGTAAAACTTATTAAAAAGTTTTCTTCAGGGTTTTTAAACTTTATTTCCTAAGTTTTTAAATCTGAAATAAAATGCATAAATGTTATAAAATGAAGCTTTTAGAAAAAAGCAGGAATTTGAATATTGAAGGCATTCATCACTAGCAGGTTGTGATTTTCTGGTCATAAATATTTTCCTTCTATAAACATAGCAGTACAGTAATGGGGTATTTCAATATCCCTGGAAAGGAGTTTTAATCAACTTGTATTCAATTTTGAGAATCACAGAATGGCTTGGGTTGGAGGGGACCCTAAAGTCCATCCAGTTCCTGCCCCTTCCACTGTCCCAGGTTGTTCCAACCTGACCTTGAGCACTTCCAGGGATGGGGCAGCCACAGCTTATTTTGCCTTTTTTGGAAGTTTTACCACATAACCTGCAAACAGTGTGACTCTGCACATTGCCAGTCTGGATTTTGTTGAGACAGCAGCCAGCTGGGGAGATTTCTGTCCCCAGCACTCAGAAATGAGGAGCAGAATTCCACCTGATCCTAGGGAAGACTATCCCTGCAGGAAGCAGTGAAAGTTGGCTCTGATACCTCAGCACAAAACCTCTCCTGTCCCACAACCACCACAAAGGATGGAACCCAAAGTCTCAGGATAAATGAGCTCAATTATTATTTTGTGGACATTTAACAGATATTACACAGAACTGAGGGCTAGAACTCTTCTGAGGACTGTGCCACAGTCACTAAGCCAGGCTTAATATTGACATTTCCCTTGCCTACTGACATTTCTTAGTCATTGCAGAGCCCTTGCTTGTACCTTATTATTATTTGTACAAGCCCTGATAAACCATTTTAGACAGCTGAATTATCCCCAAATTGCTATCTTTTTCCATAGGCTTGGTTTGTTTTTTTTTTTGGTTTTTTTTTTTCCCTAAGCCCTCTAACACGCAGTGGCATAAAAATCAGTGCAGACAAGGCAGGAACACAGGGCTGGCAGCAGATGGGAGAAACAGACCCTGAAAACATGATTTAGACCAGTTTATATTTTCATTTATACCAAAATCGTGATAAAAACGATTTCACATCAGACTGGGAAGTGAAAACTAATTTTTTAAAAAAATATTTTGAAACTTATTGTAGAAGGATTTAAGTTGAAACAAAAAACTCTCTATTTGCAGAGCACTGGAAAAAAAAAAAAAAGTCAATCTATTTGCTTCTGGTATTGCTTGAGGACCATGATAGAAATGTGCCAGTTTCAGGGCAGGAACAGTGTAGATTCTATTATTTCAAGGTCATTCAAGTGCACAATCACAGTTTTCTTCATCAGAATGGGAATACAATCAATACCCCAGATGAAAAAGTTTCGCTGCTGCAGAGAATGGATTTAAAGACTGCCCTCAATTTGGGCAGCTCATCCTGGTGGTCACTTGGACTGCTGGACAAAGCAATTCTTCCTCCTTCAGCTTTGGTTACGTGTGCTGTGGAATCAACATTGGCAGGGGTGCCAAGGGGCAGATTCGGAAGGTTTAAAGGCTAGGAGCAAAAAAAAAAAGGAATCTTTAAAGAATAAATCTGCAAATGTGCTGGAGCATTCGAAATTGCAGTGGCTTGTCACTTCAAATGTGGAAATCAATAATTATTCAATAACAGTTCCATACTCATGGGGATGTGAGTCCTGACCAGAATGCTGGATCTCAAAATTCCCTATAAAAGAGAGAAAGATCTGAACTGAGGGCTCTTAATGTGTAGTGAGGAGTAAGAGGAGCTAAAAGGATCAGCATGAACTGCTGCACACAAATGTTTAGAACAAGGAGGAAAAGAACACTCAGTTTTGGATAAACTGCAGCTCAAAAAGATGAGCTACGAGGCTGCCACAACAATAAAGATTGAAGTAGCCCCCTGGAAACCCCTTATTTACCAGTGTGAATCTCCTTTCCACCAGTTCTGTCCCAGTTCAACCTGTAGGATCAATGTGTGTGACTCACTGCTTTTTGCACAAGGGTAATTTAATTAGCAGGGTAATTTAATTTACTAAAATGATGTGACAATGCCATTAAACCAGAAATAAGATTCATTATGTACAAGCATTTTGGCTTATGGCTCCCCCCCTTCCTAAAAATCAATGCAAAACTTTATCCACGTCCTTCTGTCAAATACTGTTCCACTCAAACTCAGAATTCAATTTTAAAAATACTTTTTAAGTCTGTATTTTTTTTTTCCCTTTGGTAATCAATCATTTACACCCCAGTGCTGTGCCTTTATTATCCCATTATTTCATCTCCACTGATTAACAAAGAAAAGTTTCACTCTGGCTGTAAAGAATAATTGGCGTCATTTATTATGCAAACCTTTTAATTTATAGTTTTGATTTTATTTTTATTAAAATTAAACCTTTCGTGAGTTATCACATCAAATTCCACATAATACCAGTTTAACACTTTAATCCAGAAGTGACTAAAATACAGGTAGGTAGGCAGTAGGTAAAGAGGATTTTTCACTTTCATATTGGCTATTTCATGAGCTTTCTGTGAAAGTATAAATATACTAATTTACTAATTTTTACTAACAAAACTTTTAAAAAATCTTGTTGAGTAAACAGTACCATACTATGAACACACACATGACAAAAGAAACCTTCTTTTTATTATCTATTTTATACTTTTTAATTACTTATTGTAACTTTTTTTTTCTTTTGTCTCTAAAGACAGCAACAAGTAAAACAGTTGGATGGATCATTATGATACTTGGAACAAGAAATACAGGAGATAAAAGGCATCCTTTGAGGGCAACAAATAACAGGGTTAAGGCCATTCTCCCTTTTTATTTCTCTCCTCCCATTCTTTGCAAAGTGGATTACACTGGTAGGCAATTAAAGTTAATAAATTAAACCAGCAAATTTCACAAGTTTACAGGGAGAAAATAAACCTGAATTCTTGAAAGTGACAGGGGAAAGAGTTGAAGACAAAATGTATCAGAGAGAAAAAAAAAAACAAGTATATATTCAAACTTTGACTGCTTGGCTTTCCTCCTCTACTCTGCAAATCTGGGGACCATTGCATATCTAAATGAGGACCTCTATTTTCTTACTGAGAGTTTCTGTCAGGCCAATAATGTCTTTTATGTTTAAACCATTCTTTTTCATATGTAAACAGCATTAATGAGGGGGGAAATGGAGATTCTGGAGTATGAATGGGATTTTTAAGAATTGTATATTTAGCTTTAACAGGACAAATGTTTGGAGTTTGTTTTTTTTTTTTCCCTAATGAGCAAACACCTTGAATAAGGCAGAAAGGAAAGAGAAACAGAGAGGCTGAAAGCCTTCAGGGAACTGAGTGCTACCTGGAACTTCTGTGGAGCAAAAACTGTTTCCCTGAGGAAGGAAAACATACAAAGCTATTTAATTTTTCATCTTATTTTTAATATTTAAAATCAAGCTGTCTCAGCTCCTTCTAACAAGACACCTAATACAACCTAAGTACTATATTAGCTTAAGACAACAAACTTTGCCAATAAGTGCTTGGCTCATTACTAATCTATATTTAGTCTCTTTACATATAGAAAGTCAAGGATAAAGATGACCTTTCCAAGTCACTTTAATTGCAGAGACATATACAAAATTGAATAAATCTAATAGTACATATGAAAGAAAAAAAAACATAAACAAACAAACAAACAACCACCCTACACAATTACAATAATTCTTATTCAGAAACAGCTTTCTGAAATTTCAGTAAAAGTTCACTTTCTTCTTTGACTGTCACCTAGGAAATACATTCAGTTTTTCTCAGCATTTATTTGCTGCTTGAATTTGCTGCTGTTTGAAAATACAAATATTTGTTTTAGAGATGATGCATATTAATAGTTACTTAATTTAAAACACCAAAGACTGGAACTGTGGCTTTCCAGCACCTGAAGGGAGCCTGCAAGGTACAAGGAAGGTGGAGAGAGACAATTTGCAAGGACACAGAGGGACAGGACAAGGGGGAATGACTTCAAACTGAGAGTAGATTTTGATTGTTTTTTAGAATTATTTACTGTGAGGGAGGTGGGGCCCTGGCAGAGCAGCTGTGGCTGCCCCTGGATCCCTGGGAATGTGCAAGGCCAGGTTGGACAGGGCTTGGAGCATCCTGGGATAGTGGAAGGTGTCCCTGCGACACGACACGACACTGGAGGAGCTTTAAGGTCCCTTCCAACCTTTTTATGATTCTTTGGCTCATAGCTCAGTTCTGATTTAAAACAATACCATAAATAACCATCAGGACAGAGAATGAGGGCCACATATTTTCCTCCCAGTGTGACTAAAACTGCAACAGAAAATTCTCATGTTGCAGTTTAAGGCACCTCAGAAGACACTTACTTTACACCTGCGTGTTAAAATTTCTATACACCTGGATGACTTTTTTTGCAGGGCCAGTACCAAACAAAAACACAAGAAAAAATACCAGAAACCCCCTTTTTCACCATATGAATTGTGAATGGAGCCTGTGATTTAAGGAAGTCACGCTTGCCCCATGCTTTCACAGGCTGATAAGAAATCTGTGGTGTTTGAAGAACTCGTGCCTCCCCCAAGCAACAGCAAACTCAGAAACACCAGAAAACTCAGCTTTGCCTTTTTAATATTCTTCCAGCCTCCACCCAGAGTGTGTTTGCTGTCACACAGAAATCCTGACACGTTCCTGCTTTGCACCCTCCCACGTCTGCAGGCACAGTCAGCAGGAGTGAACAGGGTCAGTTTGTGTCCACGGATCTGCCACACATTCCAGTGCAAAGCTGGCAAACATTTCCCTTCAGATCCCTCTCAGGTGCTCGAACACGTGGCAGGGCTGGTGTTGCAAACTCCCTGCAGGGTTTTGATAACCCTGTGAGTGAATTTAGGTCAGTTGGACACACCAAATACATAAGGAAACCATCACCTGGATGAAGAGCAAGGCATAGCACAGCCACTGAAAAATAACAGTTTTGAGAATCTGCCTCGTTATTTCTAATTCACTTTATAAATTATGTATCTGTCTAATTAATTCTAATTTACTCTGCCAATATGCACCAGTTTTGTGCCTTCTGTCTTTGGTGGCTAAACATGGATTTGCCATTCCTCACTTGACTATAGATACTCCAGAGATGAAAAAAAGAATAAAGAAAAAAAAACTTCCAGAGTTGAGATATGGAAACTGAAGCATTTCATACACATTGATTTTGTTGACATTTAAACACATTCCTATTTGAAATTTGAATTCTTCTTCTAATTTTTGAGATAATTTTGCCAAATGTTTCCTCAGAAATTTATGAGAAAAATATTTCAGTTAATGATTTCAAAATAGAAATGAGAAATGGTTTATAGCAGATTTATAGACTGAAAGCATTTTAAAGCTTTTTGAAATAAAACATTTTCCTTACAACTGCTGTTACTTTTATGTAATAAATTCTAAATATCTGTATAAATTATCATTATCTTTATAAAAACAAAGCAAAACTGGTTTTGTCTGGCTCTGCTTTGGAATCAAACATTTGGTACACTGCTGTCAGTAATAAATAGTTACAGGCTTAGTCTAAACATATGGTGAATTCAGCACAACAGAAAAAAAAGCAGAATTGTGAAAACAAGTGATTATTCCAACAACAGGGAGAAAGTGCTATTCTTCTGGTTCTTTGTGATCCAAGTAAGACCTTTCTAATTTCTTCCCATTTAATTGAAACCTTCATAATAACTGTTCATTTTGAAATTCAAGGGAATTCCAAAAAATGTCAGAACACTGACAAGGAAACAAATCTTTTATCTGTTCTCTCCATTTATGTTATTCTTGTACCATTCATCATCAGAAATGGAAAAAGCAGTGGCACCCCAGTCTGGGATTTTTGAGGACCAGAATAAGACAATTTAATGGCATTCCTTGTTTGCTACTGAAACATTATTGGGAACAATCACATTTTAATTTTTCTTTCTTTCTTTCTTTTTAAGGTAAATAATAAGAAATTGCTGAAATCCTACAGAATCAAACTTAGTCGATTGTACCACAAATAAAAATATACCACTAATAAAAATTAGCCACTGATTTTTGCCTTTTTTCTGAATGTTGATAAAATTTTGGCATCATAATTTTAAGCATCTTTGTAAACTTTACACTATGCTTTGTTTCACTTTACTAATAAATCCTTGGTAAGTGAACAGCACAAACGAGACTCAACAGTCAACACTAATCATTACCAAAGTGTGAAAACATATCCTTATAGTTTCAAGTATTTCTAGGCAGGACTCCTGACAAAACAATGATTTTCTCTGCTGAAAGATGAATATACAGTCACGGGTGTGAAATCTCTCAACAGCCACAGCAAATGCAGGTTAGCAACAGCAGAAAAATGCCCCAAAGGTTTAAATGTCCTGCTCCCCCTTCTCAAAGAAAAAAAGAAAAAAAAAAAAAAGTTGAAGACAGAACTATCGTAAATCTGATTCAACTCCGCACAGAATAAGCCAAATTGGAATTCATTTGATATTAGGATCGATATTTGTAAAATATATATATTTTTCTCTTTTTGTATTGTTCTATCAGTAAGTTTTGTGAGATACAGGAAAGTGAATTGCCAAAATCACATACAGTGAGGGCTGGGCTGAAGGGAAATTTCAATCTTTCAGTGTTCTCCTTTTAACATATTTCTTCCTACTAGAGGATAAGCATATTGAAACCTATCTTAAAATAAACCAAGGCANAAATTACAGCGCTGTATTAAAGGGAGGAGAAAAAAAAAGAGAAAAAAAAAAAAAAGTTGAAGACAGAACTATCGTAAATCTGATTCAACTCCGCACAGAATAAGCCAAATTGGAATTCATTTGATATTAGGATCGATATTTGTAAAATATATATATTTTTCTCTTTTTGTATTGTTCTATCAGTAAGTTTTGTGAGATACAGGAAAGTGAATTGCCAAAATCACATACAGTGAGGGCTGGGCTGAAGGGAAATTTCAATCTTTCAGTGTTCTCCTTTTAACATATTTCTTCCTACTAGAGGATAAGCATATTGAAACCTATCTTAAAATAAACCAAGGCACAAGTAATAGAGAGTAAATCAGAGATTAAAAACCTTGGGACGTTCCCAAATGCTCACTCTCAATCAAACTGAACAGAGCTTGAAACAAGGGCTGGTCAGCACTACTCTGACAAATTGTTTTATTGAAAAATGCTGTCTCAATGAAAAGGCAAAACTGCCCTTGCAACATCTCTATTTTTCAAATGCCCACTGCCATTAAAAGGCTTGTTTTCCAAGGAAAACCTTCTCTAATTCAAAACAACCAGATTTTGTCCCAGACAACAAATAGCAGCACCATATCAAAGGTAGATGGGCCAAGGCTGAGAGTGTAGGAGTTTCTATTTTCCTGCAGTAAGAGCTGTGAATTTCCCCAGTCACTGAAAACCTCACTGTTTTTTTTGTTTGTTTGTTTGTTTTGGGGTTTTTAAAATTTTATTTTATTTTATTTTATTTTATTTTATTTTAATTTCTAAAATTACAGCGCTGTATTAAAGGGAGGAGAA
>VYXD01006604.1:307040-320672 GCA_013397195.1 Hylia prasina
AGAGAGAGAGAGAGAGAGAGACAAACTCTCTGAAACTATTCATTCTGTTGCTAGCAGCTGAAATATTTGCAGCAGTCAGAAAATGGGGCAGAATCTGCCCCATTTCTGACACATCAGACCTGAGTCACCTTGGGCACACAACACTTCACCTGGGGCAGTCCAGAAAGCCAAACCCACCTCTGTGGAGGGGTTTGGGAACTTGGAGATTCCTGCACAAAAGCCACTGTAGGTGACACTTGATGCTCATAGCATTTTATTAATGAAGTGCTGATCAGGAACTTCCAGGTTTTCTGCACTCACTGGCCCATACACAGCTCTGCACCAAGGGAATAACCTCACTAGCACATTGTTTGCTCTCCATTCTTTTCTCTACCTATTTTTTTTTTCCCCCCCTCCTCCACAGAGAGTTGTTTTAGGAATTTAAAGTTACACTACACACCTCATCTCTGTACCTGCAAACCAAATCATTTTGCTACCATTAAAAGAAGCAATGAAGATAGCACTTAGGTTTGTCTTTTTACAACTGAACTAGCAGGATGTAGCTTTAGGTGTTGATACATACCTCCATATACAGAAATATCCAATATGCAGGGAGAAATACAGAAATAATGGAAAGTTTATACCTTAAAATCATGGTGGCTAGGACAGGGAAAATCCTGTTTTTCCATTGCATACACTGAATGGGGTGAAGAAAGTTTTGCTGTAGCTTATGATGTTGAGTCACCTGGTCTAGTGGATGTGCTTTAAGGTTCCTTCCTTGAAACCATCCTATGATTCTATGTATAATAATGTCTATTTATTCAAATTATGCTACCCCTTGAAAATCTTTCCAATTATATTCTTTTTCCAATTATATTCTAAACCAATATTTTCTTTTAAAATTGAAGAATATTTTGTTGAGCATTTTGGTATTTTTTTTCTCCTCCTAAGTGCCTGACATTAATAACATCTATCTAGACAAATAGTAGAACCTTTTACCGCATTTATTGCAGTTGAAAATAAGAAAGTTTACTGGAAAAAAAAAAATCAGGCTTTTCACAAAGAAATACCAGATCACAAACATTTCTCATAAGGCAATGCCTCCTGCCTATAGAGAAAGGGAAATATCAGCTCCCAAAAGTCACATCTTCACTTTTGATCAGTACAATTGTTTAGAATTAAAGTAGCTGACCAGAGATTTCCTCTGTGAGTGGGTGCATTGCTGCTGTTGTTTTTAAGCACTCAAACCCACAGATGATTTGAGCCAATATTGACCTTTAAATATCAGTTATAGCACTTTGAGATAAATGAGTGTTGCTACTTCAGAGCTGTGTGAGACACACAGTGACCTGGGGAGTGAGTGGCTGAGTTGCAGCACAATCAGTGGTGGCTCTGATTAATGAATAAATAAATACAGATGGGAGAAATGGGAAATACTTGAGTTTTCTCTTTTTTTAAAAAATGTCTCAGTCCACAAAAAAAAAAAAAAACAAACACAAACAACAACAACAACAACAACAACAACAAATCAACAAAAAAACCCCCAACCAACCAAACAAAAAAACCCAAGGGGACAAGACATGACATTTTTAGCCTTTTTTCCATTAGCAGGAATCCCTGAGCAGTGGCCTCAGCTCTGTTTGTGTTCAGGGCACAGTGAAGCCATAAGGAAGGTGATGGGGAGGATTTTACTGCTGTTATTTCCTCTACCACACTCCATCTCACTGTTTTAGCTCTGCACACTGGGCAGGGTTGCTGGTTGCCTTTGCTGGCCTTCTCCTGGCTCTTCTGGGATTGACTCCACTTCTGTGGGCCGAGCAAAATATTTGGATTTGCTGGAAGAGCTGGGGACTGAGGGCAGTTCCACTCAGTGCTTGTGGTGGATCTGATGCCAGGCCCTGCTCTCCAATAGGCATTCAGGAACATCCAAATTAAATAAACCACAGATTATTGCAAATTTCTCAAAGCCTGTAAGATCTTGGATTTTCAGCATGTCTCTTTTCTATAGTTCTACTGCCTACACACCTTAATCACCTTTTGTTCACTGCCTCATGCATCTGAATTATCTGTCTGGACAAATTGCTGAGGGAATTTTTAAAAAGAAATGTACTTTTAATGTGAAAAGAGTTTTGGTTTATACTGTATAAAATTAAGCACTGAATTAAGAGACTAATTAGAATTAG
Source organism: Hylia prasina (assembly GCA_013397195.1). NCBI lineage: Eukaryota > Metazoa > Chordata > Aves > Passeriformes > Sylviidae > Hylia > Hylia prasina. The sequence goes on from VYXD01006604.1 coordinate 309,203, forward strand.
TGTTGCTGGATGAGAACCCAGCAACACTAAAAACCACAACCTAAATCTAAAACCCAAACCTAAAAATATCTGGAGTTCCAATAACACTAAGTTTTACAATAATAGGGATTTTTTTCCCCAATAAAGTATCTGTAAATGAAGTCTATGATTATACAGGACACCAGAAATCAGAAAGGCATTTGAGGAGGAAATCTACCTTCTGAGTAATTAATGAAATTATTATTCACTTCAAAAATTTCTTGGAGTTTTCTTTAAAATCTCTGCTCCTGGTTACTACCACCAAATGGATTACTGGAGGCTGATTCCACAGCTGCTCTAGCAAAGAAATTAATTTATACTTTATATCTGTGTACTCCAGTGAAATATGGTAACGTACAAAGGTGATCACAGGAATGCAATTAGGAAATAAAATCTTCCAGAGGAAAAAAAGAACCCTAAAAGATAATTGGTTTTGTGAGTAGAACATATTACAGATAAAGTACTCCTACTGCTATTCACACTTCTGTGTTTAAGGTCAAGTCATCTTTAATCTGATGTGACACATGGGTAACATGCAAATTCTCTAACGTAATGTTACAAGAATGCACATAAATATTTCAATATAAGTGGAAAGACAAACACAATTCATCTTGTCTAAACACACATTCTCTTTTCCCTGCATCATCCTCAGTAGTTAAGGACTATGATCTACTGTAGACATTTCCAAGACAATAAATCTTGCAGCATTTGCTAATGATTCTCTGGAAATGACAGAGAAAAGTAGAAATCTATCTTTTAAAAAAATTCTCTGAGTGAAATGCAAATTCTGCTTTCTTAAAAAATCAAGGAAGTGCTGCAGAGATGTGCCCAGAAGAAACTCAGCAGACCAGTGTGGTAATAAGAGTGGAAACTTACACACAATTAATTGCAACAATTGAACTGGGTACCTGTATCAGGTCAGGGAACTTTGTGGATCAGAACTATTCAGATAAATCCTTCCTCTGCCACATGGATCCTACTCTCCAGGACCAGGTGTAGGAGCAAGGCACATGCTGACACCTCTGGTAAGAAGGGTTTGTCCCAGTGTTCATGATCATTAAAATAGAAAGTTTTAGATACTGAATTATTTAAAATACTAAAAGATTTATGCAGATTTCCTAATATTTGCATTGGAGATAAAACAGGAACTATGGATAAATATTGGGCTTTGTACTGCAGGTATTGGAAAATGCTCTTGGCCCTCGATATTCTGGATATGGGTGTGCACCACTGAGAGCCTGTAGATCTTTTTTCTCTCACAGTTTTCAGGTAAATGAGGATAGTGCATGGAACTAAAGAGGCACAAGTACGTGGTAATATAGATTATTTGCAGGTATTTCCCAGGCAAACTCAGTAGCTGTGAAAACACAATAGATTATATTAGTAGATGTCAGTCTTCTTTAGATCCTGTGTTTTCTTATGCCATCACTCCAAAGATAGGAAAAACAAAACTGCAGAATTAAATTAAGTGGAAGAATTCAACAGGACCAGATTTATTAAAATCATAGAGCAAATACACCATGACCCACACAGGGTATATATTCTGCTTAATGCAGAAAGTTGACAAAACCAACAAAATGGACTGACTTCCGTACGCTCACCCATCACCAGTGTTTGAAAAAATGAAGATTATTCAAATCACATAAAATTCTTTGATTTGTGCTCCATAGCATTATTTTAAAGAGAAGTTATTGATCTCAAATCTCTCAAAAATAATGCTTTACAAAATATCTACTAGCAGGTGCATGGTACGTTCTGAATTTGGGGACTGCAAATCTCTTGGTACAAGATTCCATCCCAGCAGGAGGGAACTCCACAAGACTCCGACAGTCACTGATGCTAATGTGAGGCGGGGGAGGGCAAGATAAACTCCCATACTGCCTTCCCAACTTTTATTCCTGTAAGAATTAATGTGACTGTCGCCTTCTCTGCTCCTGAGAAACGAGCACAGGCTCCATCAGCTGTGGCTGATTAGCACTCCAAAGATGGTTATTTCTTCTCTCTGTTTCAAAACAGAGGTTCTCTTTTAAACTGCACATGATGGGAGAGTGATGGGTTATCAAAACCCTCCAGATGAAGCAGCAGCTGCTGAATGGATGACAACAGGTAAGAGAGAAGTACTTACATTGGGGGGCTCGAGTCAGGCATCTTAATAATTCAGTTGTAAGTACATTATGGATGTAAGACTGCAATTACTGTTCAGTGATCCTCTATTATTTGTGTCTTTTGTGAACACAGAGATGTGAATGCTGATATTCACATCATGGAACTCGTTACTGCTGACTGGTTGGCAAAGGTAAGTTCATATAAATAAATGAATCTCCAAGCAATTTCCAGTAGAAGAGGAACTGAGGAACGGGTATATTTATAGGAACTTGCTGGAGACTGGACAAAAACTCCCAGCCATAAAATGGAATGAATATCTTTCCTGGAATGAATTGCCAAGGTGGATAGTGGGGGAAAGAAAAAAGAAAAAGAAAAAGAAAAAGAAAAAGAAAAAGAAAAAGAAAAAGAAAAAGAAAAAGAAAAAGAAAAAGAAAAAGAAAAAGAAAAAGAAAAAGAAAAAGAAAAAGAAAAAGAAAAAGAAAAAGAAAAAGAAAAAGAAAAAGAAAAAGAAAAAGAAAAAGAAAAACAGAAAAAGAATTTTTTTTTTCATTTATGAAAGAAATTATACGGTGAAGTGGTTTTCAATATGTAAAATTGAACTTGATGGTCAGATGATTCCAAGTCCTATCATGTACGTTCATCTTGTCATTTAAAACATAATAAAGTTAAGGTTAGACACAATTTACAAAGAATTCACCAGAAGTTTCCTATTTGTGCATTTCTCCTCAAAAAATATTTCCTATGGGTTATATATCGTATATAACTTTTCCTATACATTATATACCAGGTTTTTGGCAGAGGACAGCTGCAGAGATTCAGATTCTCAAATTACACTGAAATGAAAGTAATCTAGTCCCATTATTACTTGCAAACCAAGTGAATCCCATCACCCCATGATCACCTTATTTCCACAAATAATCTGAAAAAACAACAATCAAAATTTGTGTGTGTAGCCACACACAAATAAGTAAACAAACCACCAAGCCAAACTAGGTGTCAGTATTTGAAAATCTATGTGGAAAAAAAAAAAAAGTGTCTACTAGCAAAATCAAGGCATTAGGTAGAAATCTATATTGAAGGGGTGATATGGCTCCATATTGTTTAAAATGACCACTCTTCAATAATCAAAGTGTTGATGACTGTGCTGATTTGGGGTTAATATGCTCCAGAATATTCTGTAACATATCTTGTAACCAGTGTCAGTCAGATAATCAGAGTCATCTTTCCTCTCTCTAATGGTTGCTTTCCCTTTCCTGGTCACATTTCATTTTTTCAGCTCTTCCTTCTACTGTGCTTCTGTTTTTCTGGTTTGATTATGTTCACCAGAGCTATAAATAAATAAACAAAGCACAATAGTCACTGATTGCTATTTTATATGCTACAATTCTAAGACACAGAATTTCTGAGACAGAAAAAAGTCAGATCTCCAGGATAGCACTTGTTCTATTCCTGGAGTAACCACCAATAGAAAAAAATCACATTAGAATAACAAAAGCCTTGTGGTTGTGTTTTTGGTTTTTTTTTTCTTCTTATTTTTTCTTTTCTTTTTTTTTTTTTCTTTTTTTCACCCAGTGATGGTGAAGAAAGAAATATTTAAACTCTTCTTAATAAAAAGTTTTCTTAAACTCACAGTTTTCTATGACATTGCTGAAGAAATTCTAAGCAAATTTTCCTGGGAGTAGAGAAAGTACACAGAGACCAGAAAAAAGGAGCACCCCTGTTCAGCTTCCTCTTTGAACCCAAGAAACCCCACAAATTACTTGGCATTTTCACCTCTTTTTTTTTTTTTTTTTTTCTCTTAACTATAGAAACATTGCTCTCTTTGGTCAACATCTTGCAGGAAAGATGGCTGCAGTTTTAACACATTCCTCTATTTCCTGATCTCCTGGCTGTTTCTGACTGGAGTGTTCACTGGTGCTCAGTTTCTCCAGCCTGACATCCAGACCTTGCTGCAGCTTTAATTATGACCCAGCCGGTTGGGATTCCCTCCCAGGGGAAGCACAACTCTCCAAAGTAGGGATGTACCTAAAATTTTACATTGCTTCTCTTAATATATCCAAAAGAGCAGGGGCAGAGACGAATTTTGTGATTGCATGCAACTGAAGAAAGGAGAAACCAGACAAAGCTCTCTGAAATATACTTTAAAAGAGGTAGCAAGGAAAACTTTGGAGCTCAAAAAGGGTTTAAATGGATGAGTTCTCATGGGGGCCTTAGCTGTTCATCTGTAACTTCAATCCTTCTCTCAAACTCTTCTTTTTTCAAGGGGAAATTAGTGGATAAACTGCTGGAAAGCTTTAGGAACTCAGAAACAACCAAAGCAACCTGATGGTGATGGCATTTTCAGTGCCAGCCATGCACACCAGTGGTGACATTCTACCTGTGGAACCTTATCAACTAGATAAAAAATACTCACAATTATGATGTTTTCACAAGTTTATAGTGAGCAAAAGTCCTGAAAGCAGACCCTAATTTCAGGTTTGTGGTTAAGCAAACTTCTAAACTGTTTATATGCAGACCAGGAGTTTTTGAAAGCCTCATAATTTAAATACTTGGAGTTTTCTTTCTGTTCTGCTCATTATAAATGTTCCACATTCAGTCTTTCATTTTGTTTCAGGGCTTTCTCTCTGGACTTTATGGCTGTTCCAATAGAGACTCTGCTCATAATATCTCAGAGGTTAACTTGGATTCAGATCAAAATGACAAAAAATTTAGGGAGCCTGAAAGGGAAAAGAAACTCTTAAAAAAAAGAAAAAAAAAAGAAAAAAATATTAATAGCCTGTTTGCAGCAGTATTAAAAATGGAATTCCTTGGCCTCTGCTGGTGTTGTTTGGATATGTCACAGGCTGTTACATCAGTCATGTTCTGTTATGTTAACATGTTGAGATGAATCACAGCAAGGCCGCAGCAGCCAAGAAATGTCAAACACCAACACCTTGACACAAAGTGAGAACCAGCCCTTTTGTGTGCTCAGGCCTTTGATGCACCAGCAGATACTCCACAAAAACACACAGCCCAAATTACATGCACCTACTGGCAACAGAAAATTAAGCTTTTTCCCCATCAGATGGGTTCTGTTTTAATTAAAATAACCCTAAAAGCTGAAATACCATAAAGCATCATCTTCTCAAATCATCACCTTCCCATTTTAAAGACAGGTATATTTATTCACCCTCTTGTCATGAAAAAGCAAGAGACCAAAGTCTGTAAGAAGGAATGATGGAAAGTAACTGAGAAAACATAAATATGTCTTGTTTCTGGGATGTGACACAGAAGTTGTTACCTCCAACCAGGTAACAAAATAAAAACAACGTGGAATTCTCCTATTCCTGATGAATTATCAGCAACTGATAAGCCAGAGAGAAATTATTTGGAGTGACATACTCACATATAAGTAGATATGCACCTGTAATTTTAATGCCATGTCAGGTATTAAATGATGGAGCTTTAATTTGTTTAGAAATATAGGTTAAAAAAAGCCCCACAAACAAGAGGCTTGTGAACAAATTCAGTGATTACTGTTATCTTTCAGTACGTAGCAAACCTGCTAAACACCACGGTTACTGATATTACAACAGTCCTCTGTGCTGTACTGACACCACTTCTAATTTAAATAACATCTGTTGATTTAAATCTGTGGTCAAACTATCTCTTCATTTTCCCTATTAGAGGATTAATACATTGATCTGTATATCTGTATTTTTTTTTTTCCTGGTATCCCTGAAACTCAGTTTCTCTCTGTCCAATTTAAACATTCAACTATGTAAATGCCATCCTCCTTTTGCAGCACATATTCCAGGGAACAGACCAGTGAGGAGTCCATGGGAAGAGAATGGAGCAATAATGAATTCATGCACGCCTTAAATTATTCCACTGCAAGTGTTAACCTCCCACTGCATTTACATTTGGAAAGTTAGTCCTCCTGAACTCACTCCAAGCATTATAAAGGCTCAGAGGGCTGGATTTAATAAAAACAACTTGGTCAGAGTAGCTTAAATTTATACAAGTACAAAGGGAAATGATTAGAGATGCAGTTCACATAAAAGCCATGCACTTATGCATTTCAATTCTGCCCCTTTTTCTACTTTAGCAGAAGTACATGAGAAGAAGAAAAAAAGAAGATCAAAAGCTATGGAAGTTTTTCAAGAAGGCAAGTTAGTTCATAAGACCATATAACAAAGTAATGTTATTTTCTAAGTCAATGTGGCCTTAAGTGCCTTAAATATGCCTCGAGCTTGCTGGAGGCGAACAACTCCTGCAGACCATCCCACTCCTTGTATACTTTTTGTTCATTCATTAGGAAAAGTTTTCTGCCTGGTGTCTTACCTACCTCAGCCTTCCTCCTGCTCTGAGAGCACTTTGGCTACTCTGAGATCACCCCTGCCAAATGTGCTCTGACTCAGACACTCCCTCATCCCTGCCTGTGCACAGGAACACCTGCACATGCACCTTCCCTGCACAGAGATGGGCTTTGTTTCATCTTCCCCAAAAAACACCCTTGTTGTGGTATCCTTTGCCTGTAGGTTTGCTATGCTTAACAGGATTACCAGCTGTCACTAGATTTCATGTGTTGTTCATAAATCTAACTGAATTCTTTGGACAGCTGTTCATCTGGGCATAAACACATATTAATTCTAATAGCTACATTAGTTCTACAAGTTTATTTGTTTGGTTGTGATTTTTTTAGCTTTCACTCAGTATAATTACTTCTGACACTCTCCCATCAAATAACTTTTTTGTTGTTGAGAGTTTTCATACTTCTGTTTGTTTTAAGCCAAACCACTACAATTTTTTTTTTTTTCCATAGCAGATGCTGTAACACGATGGACAGGCTGTCATAAACAGATNTGAAGAGCTGATCTCCTGGGAGAAGCAGCCTATACTCAGCACACCTTCCCACTGTTGACTCAGCAGATCTCCTGGGCAAATTCCAAACAAGAACTTGTGGATGTGCAAATAAGAAAGGGAAACAGAGGCAGCGTTTCACCCAAAATACAACAATCTGCTCATCTGCCTGCATAAGCTGTCCCTGTTGTGGGATGTTGATGTGGTAACAGACACAGCAGGGAGATAGAGGCAGGGTAACATGGGAAGGATGGAGCAGGTGAGGATTTGGATCACAGAGAATGGCTCAGAAAGGATCATGGAGCCACAGAGACTTGTCCCTGTCTGCTGTACCTATAAATCCACAGCTAGCAAGATGTGGTAATCTATATTCTGTGCACAGAAGGCTTCCTTTGTGCTGAGGGAAATGGGGCAGATTTCAATTCTATTGACTCACCAGCATTTGAGTGAGCTTCTGAAGCAGTTTCCTTTCCCTTCTTCCTGAGGGATGCTGCTTTCATGGCTCACCAGACCAAGAATGACTCCCTGGTATCATCCCTGGCAGACAGCACAACTACCTACTGACCACAGCAGAGCCACACAACCTCCTTGTTCTGTCTGAAAAGTCACTAATATTGGATTCCTTGAGATTCTTGCAACTTGACTTTAAAGCAACCACATTTTTCTTCATTTCTCTGGATTTATGGGTGCCCTGAACATCTCTGAATCTGATGCACTCTAACAGAAGCATCTGAAATAAATTTCTCTGTACTTAAGTGTGGTTAATTTGTCTGTGATTATTTATCCCCTTCTATAAAATATACAAGTACATGAAGTATAAAAAAAATCACTATTAACTGAATTCAGACATGTGATCATCAACCTGCTTCTGATGTCACTCTTCTGTGAGAGCTGAATATATTTTAGGGAAGAAAAAGGTGAAAAAAACCCCAAAAGTCTGAAAACACTGACCGATTTTCTACAGACTTAAGGTGTAGAACATTATGAACTTTTAGATTAAAAAGAATTTGTTACATTCTTCCTTTTAGTTCCACTTCCAGAAAGGTTCTGTTGAGAGGGTGGGATATCTGAAAAGAGCTCTTCAAATTACTTGCATAAAGTCAAGCAAACAGCTGCACTGTAAAAACATTCCTCAGGAATTTCACAGACATTATCTGAAAGAGATGGCACAGAAAAGAGCAAGTGGGTTTTCCATTATTCCAATGCATTTACTGTGTTCTGATGGACTGCTGTGATAAGGCAAGGAGGCACAAATCAATTTGGATTTTACATTCCATTTAATTGCGTATACATCGGAGTGTGTTGGGGCTTTGTGTGCAATATGTGAGCTGTCATCAGCACAATAAAGCTGCTTGTATCACTTGCACCACCACAACCAATTTCATACATCTTTGCATCTGGGAATCAGAAGAGAATTCTTGGTTGGAGGTTGCTAGGCTTGAATCAAGATCCACTAAAGCTTTTTTTCCCTAATCTGCCAGAATGAAATGGCTTAGAGCAGGCAGAATTTTTCCCATATAACTTCTCCCCTTAATGCAGAGATGAAGTAAATATACTGCATCAGAGTAGAATAAATTTTGCAGTACTCCAGGCTTGCCTGCCACTCCAGTTATGCTTTGTTTTACTCTCCAGGAAGCAAAGCAATGCAGAATCTCCCATTTTTCCAGTGAGGGATCTGGCAGCCATCTGCACAGTTCCAGAGCACAGTGTGACTCATCCATAGGAGATACATAATTCAGGAGATGTTCCAGGCTTGCTCCATCCTCTGGTGGAAGAGGTGAAAAGCTGTGTCAGCACCAGGGGCTGCTCCATGGATTGAGCTCTCTGTAAAGGGATATTTTAGCAGGGATGTGGGTCCCAGCAGTGCCAGGGGACTGCAGCCCAGCAGGGCTCAGCTCCAGGGGGTGTCAAGGTTGCTTAAAGAGTTGTCTTTTGCTGTCAGCTGCTCCTGGAGCACTCCTTGCCATCTCTGTATTTAAGGTGTAACTGTCCTGGGAGTTTTTTGGTGTTTTATGGTGTTTGTGGAGTCAAGATTCATCAGTAATGCTGCAGATGACTGAAAATTTAAAACAAAATTTCAGAGGTAAGCAGTGGTAAGAATCACACTGTCTGTTCCCAGACACTCTTTTAGGCATCTCAACAGGATGAAATGCAGAGTGGAGTGACTGTACTCCAAAAGTATGTGTTATTCATACATGGTAAAAGATGTAGCTAATTCAAAAGAGCCACAGAAGAGAATTCTGGAAAGCTTCCACCTGGGGCATGAGAGTTAGGGACAAGGAATATTGTCACCAAGACAACTTGCTGGAGCTTCCAGAAGTATCTTTAGCCTTTAGCTACCCACCACGACTCCCAGGACTGCAGCAGAGGTGAGGCAGCTGTAATTATTGTGCTTTTGTCAGCCCAGAGTCTCATAATTCCCATTTTAAACCGACATTTCACGTTCCAACTACCAAGAACATAATTTTCTGACTCTCATCAGGTCACAAATCATCTACAGAAGAAGAACCTTCCCTTAAATCCCACCATGGCAGTACTCTAAAATATCCCTGGGTGACTGATTTTGTCAAGTCTAATCATCTTGGATAAGACAGCTGAGATTTCAATTTGCTCAGGCGTGAGCTCTCACCACGCCAGAACACTATTTATAAGGGCATTGTGTTGACTGCAAAGGCCTGGTGATTAAATCACCTTTTTCAAGACAATTTCCAACTTTGCCAGGGAGACTCCCTAATCAGTGACCCATATAATTACTTTTCCATGTAGATTGAATTTGAGAAGTGTTCATTAATGCTCCAAACATACGGATATCGGTGTTTAAATACCTACAATCATAAATATTGCCAGGAGCAAAATTTCCCAGTAGGTTTTGGTTGGATATAGTGGCTCAAAAGATTCAGAAATACAAAGACATTATAAGTTAGAAGACTCTTCTGGAACAGAGAGAAAAAATTGGTGGTGTTTGATATAGGGCTTGATTTCTCCTGAAGACTTACTGGTGATGACAAATTAGTGACACCCAAGTGTGAGCTCTGATCACTGGAATGTTGGTTGCTCCTGCCTCAGCATTTCCCAAGAAAAGGAAAAAAATTATAGCCTATAGAAAATAGAACACTAAAAATGATTTCCAGGACAAAAAATATACAGACATAAGAAAGTCAATGACAAAAAAATCTAAAGCCCCCAAGTCTTTTTTTTTTTTTTTTTCCTCCTTGGATAGATAATTTCAATTTCAGCTCCCTTTGTGAGCCCTGGAGACAGAATGGTCAATGTGAGAGGCCAAAGTGACAGGCCACAGCACTCTGCCTTTCATTTTAGGTCACTGCTTTTGAAAAACCAAACACATTCTTATGTCAATAGGAAATAACATAAAAATGGTAAAAGCTTCATGAGAGATGTGTCTCTTTTACATATGTTTTTCATAACTTAGAATCTCAGTAAAAGAAAGAGCAACTACACAAAATAACTGTAAACTTCTCAGCACTGCTAAAACACCTGATGATTACATTTATCCAATTTTTATCACCCAAATACCTCATTCACCCCTGGGGCCAGTATTCATTTTTAGCTGTACCTAAATAAATTTTAATGTGAGAAATAAAAGCCTCTACCTTGGACTGCTCATACTGTATGAAATTATCAACTGCTAATATTTATTTTTTTTAGTGCAGTGGGGGTCTCACTCCATATATTCCTCAATGCCCAGTCTGAGGCCATTTGCACATTTGAGGTGGTCTCCAGATTAAATGATGGGACTTGTAGCGCTCCAAATTCCTCTCAGGAATTGAAAGCAAGCACACAAAGAGCACATTCCCAAGGGATAAAAACACATTAACTGTGGTCACAAAAAGCAGTGGAGAAAGGAGTGTGTAGCCAAGCTGATGAACTGCACTTTCAAGTTCTCCACACAGGGATATCATCAGGACATGCTAAAAAAACCCCAAGCACCTGCCTGACACAGGTTGAAGCTTGAAAAGCTTCAGCAGAACCATTATTTAAGCTTATTGGTTTGGTCTTCCAGCTTTTATGTGTACAAAGTAATAATACATTGCCATCAAGTGCACTTCTAATATGCCTTGCAATTATGGTACCAAGCACTAATTATGCTGTTATTGCTCATTTTTCTGATGAGAATTTCACTTTTTTTTTTTTTTTTTTTTCTTCTTAGTTCATGGGAATAGAAAACCTCACAGAAAACCATGGTTGTAAATTTTAATTGCTGAGCCTTAATCACAAAAAATATATAGAGAGGGAATTAGTCAAATACAGAGGAGCAAAAAAAATTACTTCTATCTATGCAGTTTGCCATAATGACACCTGGGACTGTCAAGACTGGCAGTTGAGACTCTGCAGGATGAAATTTTGGAAAATGTGTACATTCTTTAACTTGAGCTGAACTGAACAAATTGTCTGTGCCTTCAGTTCTCAATGCTGAAGTCTTTGCGGCAGCTTGTAAGAAAGAGATTAATCCTCCCCACCTCACCCAGGTTAAAATTTTAATGGT
>VYXD01006604.1:320689-361933 GCA_013397195.1 Hylia prasina
AAAATTTTAATGGTGGAAGTTATCATTCCTTTAATTTAATGGATAATATATAATAATCAGAATCAGTCCCATAAATAATCAGTCCCAACTACCAAACCCAACACAGACTTCACCAGAAAATATTGGCCTAAATTTGACATTCAAAATGGGAAGTGACTGAGATATTTTGGTATTCATAAAAGAAAGAATATTTATACAAGAAATCGTTCCATTTGACAGTGTTAATTCATTTGATAACACCTTAAAAAAACATTTTTTTTCTATTTTTAACTTAGTGAGCTGCTTCCTGTGAACACCAAAACCTGAATGTAATTGTAGATACAGAAATTTGGGTCTGTGCCCACTCTTTCTGGGCAGCATCTCACTTCATCCTTTCTCTCTGCTATATTTTGGACTATACCAAAATTCATTTTAGAGCCATGCACAATATTAAGCCATACTTTTAAACCCTAACATTAAAAAGAGTAACTTAATTCCATTTTTTCACATCTTCTAAAAATTCCGGAGAAATTTTAATTTAAAGTGCATTTCCTGCAAACTATCAATTTACTTTTCTCACAAGGTTGTCTTTTAGGAGTGATCTCCTTGGTATGGCTGAGATTTCCTGTTTCCAAGGAATTCTTTCATTTGGAGCACATTGCAAACTTCAAGAGGAAAAAACAAATACAACAACAAAGATCCAACAACTACAAAAACCAAGGAAGAAACTCCATGGTAAAGATAAGGAGGAACCAATAAAACAGGGCCAAAATGGTACAAAAGTCAAGCATTACAGAGATTACTGAAGGTCCTACGAGAGAGAAGTTCTCCAGATGTTTGCACTGAAGGCAGTGCAGATGTTTTAGATGTGTTTAGATGTATTTTCTGCTCCTTCAAGAAGAGCTATCCAGCATTTCCCCATTTCCCAGGAGTGCTGCTCCATGGGCAGAGCTCCCAGCTCAGGATACCAACACCACTGCACTCCCCGAGGTTTCCTTCCCCCTCCCCACACAGCACATCACCTTCAGAGTTTCCAACAATTTACACAGAAAATCTTGCTGTTGTAGCAGACTTTATTTTGCTAGTACATTTTATAGGTAAGTTGTGATTAACAGCTGGAACAGTCCCACATAAAACTGTTAAAATTTTGGAAACTAATATTAGTATTATAACCACAATATTCAGGGTAAAAATGCCTTAAGGAATTATTTTTGCTAATTGCCTCACAAAATGCCTTGGCTTTTTATTTGTTTATTTATTTGATTGTTTGTTAATTTATTTATTAAGATTTTTATGGTGTAAAAGAAAAATAAAAAGACTTATGCATCAAAATGTTTTTCACTATTAAAATCATGAAGAGGTATGCTGGTTTTATTGGTAGAATCACAGAATGGGTGGGAAGGGACATTAACATTCATCCCATTCCACCCCCTGCCATGGGCAGGGACACCTTCCACTGTCCCAGGCTGCTCCAAGCCCCATCCAGCCTGGCCCTGGACACTTCCAGGGATCCAGGGGCAGCCACAGCTTCTCTGGGCACCCTGTGCCAGGGCCTGCCCACCCAGTGAAGTTTAGCTCCTTTGAAAGATTAGAAAATACGAGATTTTCATTAACTTTTTTTATTATCTTCCAGTACATAAATAAAAGGGATATTTGTGACTTTCTTGTCCAGTCAAAATATTCTGCAGGTGAAAAACAAATATAAGAAGGACAACGTAGGAGGTCAGAGATGAGACAACAGCACTTGTTGGTGAAGCCTGAGCTGCAACTCTTTGTCATCCTGCTGCTGTGTAGGTTTTCCCTGTGCATCTGGAATACTTTGCTCTTCCTTACTATATTTTCTATACATATATTCATTACAAGTACCACAGTCCCTGGGGCTGAAGTCTTCTGTCCCTTGCAGACTCTGCAATCTATTATATTGCAATCTTTTGTAATGCTTAAAGTTTACTCATGAGACAAACTCTTGATGTGAGCTGGTAGACAACCCTGAAATGAAATCTATTTCCAGCTGCTCGTATGAGGGATGAATTGAAATCCAGATGTACTGAAGTGCAGCTGAAGTTTGCTAGCCAAAATGATCAAAGATTTCTTTTTATTCATTCCTAGATAACTTTCCTGATATTTCTAACCCAGCTTAGTACTTTTTTCTTTTTTTCTTTTTTTTTTCTTTTTTTTTTACCTTTTGTCCATAAGAAATCTGTATAATAATAAAAAATACATTATTAAGCTTGGTGTAGGATCTACTTCAAGCTTTTATTTAACTTTCTGCATTTCTTCTGCTTCTTCACTGCAAAAATTTAAGAATAAACCAAAAGCTTAGTTTCAAAGTTGTTAGTCCCATAATTCTACATCACAGTGTGACAGAAATCACACAAAGATCAGAAGAAAACCTCAAAAGAACTGATCTGAAGGAACAGAGGTTCCCAACCTGGCAGTATTTTACAGTACAAGACAGGACATTAATAATGTGCCACAGGTGAAGAGGAGAAGGAGAATTCAGGTTGGAGTGTTAATAATATAATTTCCATCCCAGATTGGGCAATCTCAGCCACCTTCAGCTGGGCTTCTGCAGCCAGGAGAGGTCAAAGATTTCAGTTCTTACAAACAGTGAAACACCCTGCAAACACTGCTCTTTCCTCCTCTGCATGGAAATCACATCTGAAAGGGTGAAAGAATTCTTATGGATAACCAGAATATCATCAAAATACCAAGTTGTGTCAAATATTCCCCTTCTCTTTTCCCCCACAGCCAACACAAATTCGAATTAAGGCCTTTGCATCTAAGGATATATTTTCTTGAAACACAAGTTATTTGAATAATACAATCTGCCCTGTGCTTCACCTTTCAAGAGATCCAGAGAAGGTCTGAAAATTTCTTGGAATGTCACTGTTGTAAAACAGGGCACAAAGGGGCACCTTCCACACATGGAAACTGATTCCACTACATGTGGGGGTGTGACACCCTTATTTTCAACTGGGAGGGACAAGACTTTGAGAACTGGATTTAGTTTTGTCAGTCCTCTATAGAATATAAACGAGATATTCTGTATATTCTTGTAGAGAATGCCAGCTCTCTTCAGGGGCCAGTCCTGAGCCTGTGGCAACCACACACCTCACCTCCTGTCTAAACTGTGCCAAAAAACTTCATCTCAATCCTCCTTTGGCTGTGCTGCAGCCCTCCCACCTGGAGGACAGGAACAACACTAAGTAATTCACTATATAAATGCCATAACTACCAAATTACTACATCAAATTGCCCAAATCAAACAAAACTCGTCTCATGGCTAATAATCTGTGTATCACTGCTTTTAGCCTGATAATTAAAGCCTGCAGGGTCAGAATGGGAAATGTTCTATTTCCCTCCTCTGCAGACAATATGGAGTTTTGGGCCCTACTAATTTCCAGGTGTTTATACTGCATTTATAAAAAGGAAAAAAAAAAAAAAACACATCAAGCAAACAAACAAAAAAAACCCCCAAAAAACAACCCCGCCATGCAATAAGTGCCGGGGCTTCAACAGACCACAGTCAAATTTCAAACTCTATGAATCTCAGCACAATTTCTACCTACTTTAATTCAAAATGATTTTATTGGGTCAGTGGAATTCCAGTCATTTACATCAACTGTGAAATGCTGGAGGGCAAAACTGGGGAAGAGCTGTGACGACCTTCAGGCCAGGAGCTGGACTTTGAGGATCTTGTGGGTCCCTTCCAGCTCAGGATATTCTAACTAAGCAGACATAGCCAATTAAACACATTGCACAGCCTTGTCACCCTGGTTTTGAGGATTTTTCTAGGCCTTCTGATTTGTCTTTCATATTGGAGTCACAATTTTTACTTTCCCACACGTTTTACTATAAACAATAGCTTTGTTTTCCTAACTGTCCTTTGTTGTTTATATTTTAGGTAGGAGGAGAAAGTTGATGGACAGCTGGCTTGACCAATGTTGTTTGGGAGGTGGGATTTCATCCTCCAATCCACAGGCACCTTTGGAAATGCATAAAAGTGAGTTTTGTAAATAAACTCAGACTTTTCCTCATCACCATGTACTCCTGAAGTTCTTTTGTGTCATGTTGCAGCACAGCCTCACTGCATTTTGACAAGAAGGAGTTGAAATTCAGTTATTTTATCATTCTTACTCTTTACTGCAGTAAAACAATGTGATGGATCACAGTAGAAATTGTTGGACTAAAAAAACCTAAATTGGAATAATCCCTTTCCATCAGCTTTATCCTAACATGGCACAGGGAGGCTCAACAGAAGGTGGAATGCTGGATATAAAAAGTGGGGCATATGTAAAACAGTTCTTCCATCAAAATAAGCAAGTGCTGCTGTTTTGCTGAACAACTCCAGCAGTCATGGTGGCTTTTCCTGTTATCTGATGCCATAGCAACAATAATCCATTTTAAAACTCATGGTAAGGTAATATATTATCATGACAGCTGTGTTAGACTGCCTCTCCTTTGCTCTTGACTTTACACAACAATGTTAAGATGTTTTTTAACCAAGTTTTCAAGTCGAAAATAACATGGTGTCAAAATATTTTCTCCCAGCCAATCAGCACTATTGAAAAACATCACTGAGCTTTGCATTTCCATGACAACTCGTCTCAAATGTTACAAAGCTGCACCAAATTTCCTTACAAAGAAGGGTTCTCACTAGAAAGATTGATTCATGTAACCTACTATACCTTAAAAAGCTACATATGTTTTGTATGTTCATGACAAAACTGTATTGGTGATGTTTAGGTTTTCCAGATTTATGTTTCTGGTAGGAACTTGTCATAAATTGCAGGGGCAACTTCTTTGTTTTCATAAAATGTAGATTCAGCTATGAATTGTTGATTACAAAGTAGATGCAAAAACTACAAAGACAAGAATGTGAAAATTGAGGAATTATTTCCACCAAACAGAGAAGGGGCAATTTTAGCCTGAACTGACAGCTACACAACAAAAATAGGGGAAAAAAAACCAAAACAAACATCCTATAGTTTTTCCCCGTATTTTTCCCCTGGGGAATCACCATCAACAGTTGAGAAATTCATAATCCTTGCTTCTTCTAAAGATAGCTCATCTTGTGATCCCAATGATTTGTGTTTAAGGAAAATAATCCCTTTAATATACTGGCAGAGATGCCTTATCAAACACAGTCTGCTATGGGATTAACAATTTATTATCAAATCTAACATCACTCAGATTAGTGACACAGTGTGATTAGTGTGACACAGTGTGGAATAAACATCACAAAGTATTATAAACCTACAAGTAAATTTCATTTGTAGTGGATTTTCAGATAACCAATTACAATTTACAATCCATTTACAATGGATTACTGAGTAGTTTAAGGAGGTTTTTTATTTACAGTTGGGTTGGGGGGAAAAATATTGGCTTTCCAGTACTATTTCATCTACCCTGTTATTGCAAACTCATAAAGCACAGAGTAAAATGATAATGACAATGCTTAAATTAGGTATCCTTTGACAATTAACTCAAACTTCTAATGGCACAGTACTACCCTTTTCCAGTAACTCTGCATGGTCAGGTACTGTGGGAAGTGCAAAAGGAATCAGAAAAACCTGTACAGAATGAAGTCGCAAGTCAAGGATTTGGAATAATGATTAACTTTTATATGGTCATAGAATATTCTTCTAACTCACCTTTCCACGGATGTGACTTTCTTTTGATTGAAAAAAAAGAATTTTGATGTCGCTGACAAATGAGTTCAAAGCTGGACACAATCTCAGTTTTAATTGGTTGACATAACCCAAGCTGGTACTTTATTACAATATGGAGATCAAATCAAAAATGGATGTCAAAGAGTTGCTACATATTTGATTCTTTATTAATAGACTTCATTATATCTGTCATTTTTGTGACCTCCGCTATAAACATTAAAGAAGAGTATTTTTCATTGCTAAAATAGAATGAGAAAACCCTGAATTTGCGAGCTTTATCCAGAGGTTCATTTCATGAGTGGTACTGCTTTGAGTGCAGCAATCAATCTTTCAGAGAGTGCCTCTAGAAAGCGATGGTTACAATTCACTCTGGCTAGGGAGGAAACTCTGGGCAAAGCTGCTGAAAACCCAGCTAACGATCCCAAATGATTCCTGTGTAAATCATTAAATGAAGAGAGATTCCCAAACCCTCACATTTTCAAGTGATTTGTCTGCCTGGCTGACAAGCTCCAGTGAAAGACAATTCTGTGGCACAGAACACGATTCCACGGAGCCCGCTGTGATCAATCTAAATAAAGTATGAAATGTAAAATGCTTCTCTGCATTGATTTCACTGCATCTGGCAATAATCGTTCCAGCCTCCTTGATTGACTCTTAGAATTACAGCCCACATTTTTCAGACTGACACATCCGTACCATCCTACAAGCCCTGGCACAGAGCACTTGTTATTAAGCATCTTTCAGAAAGCAACGTTAAACCCTCACAAAAAAATGACCAGGTAAGACACATTCAGGTTCTGTCTGGGTGACAGAAAATAGCGATGACCCCCACAGAGAATGAGGAATTCTGAGGAAATTACATTGTTTTCCAGGGATAAAAGCAAGAAGATGGTATTTATTGTACCTTGGCCTGACATTAACTTAAGTGCTGAACTGGCCTCTGTGACAGACAATCACCAGGTACTTGGTCTTGGAAAAAACTCTTCTAAGGTTATTAAGAAATGGTAATAATTTCCTTCTGTTTAAGACTTGTGGTCCACAAACAGTTCATTATTTAACAAGTAATTAACACCAAAGCAGCGAGTTAGCTCACTATAACCAGATGTGTTCCACAGATGGAAAAAACGGGTAAAAGAAACTCCAGCCCACTTTTTCACACAACAGCTGCATCCCAAAATAGTGACATTTAGTACTCCCAAAGCTGAAAGAATTGCAGTGGCAACAATTTGGAAGTTTTGGCTTTTTTTCTGACTCTTGCCCAAGCCCAATGGCTTTTCATTGCTGAGATGCAAAAACATCCATGTCCACGCCTACACACAAGAAATCAGCCAAGAATCAACCTGTCAGGAGGATTTCCTGTGTCACTCCCACAGTATGACAGAGTTTCCATTCTGGGGTTTGAAAGGATAGCCAATAACTTCTAAAAAAATATTTTATGAAATCACAATATTTTGGAATTTTAAAAAAAAAATGTATACAAAATACAAAAAGCTCTCCATTCCAAAAATAATTGGAATAATTATTAATTAATAATAATTAATAATTTAACAAAACAAAACAAAAAAAACTGTGATACCTCCTAAGATCTGAAATTCTTTTGGGGCTTTTTTGTTTTTTTTGTGGGGTTGTTTTGTTGGGTTTTTTTTTGAGAACTAAGCTGAAGTTTTCCCAATGTGTTTCAATCCTTTGATTTGTTTTACCAGGTTAATGATTTCAACAACAAAAATGTCATCCACCTAAACCTCCTATGGCAACATGGCACCTACTCCCTGCCCGCGCTGCCAAGAACAAATGTGTTGTTGGGTTTATTAATGTCACCTGAAGCAATCTGTTGGCCTCCCTGCCTCCAGCAAGTGGGCATGCCAAATCCACAAGAGTAATAATTATTTTAATGTATTCTCTTGTTTGGATCTCCATTTCACTAACTGCCTCCCCATCAAAATTCAATAGAATAATTTAAACTCCCTTACCGGCTGAATATTATAAAAAGAAATAAAATTAATTAAAATAAGGCCAATTCCTACAGTTCTTCCTCAACCTTTTCAGTGAGATACAGAAGCAAACAACAAACTTTATTAAGCCTCTTTTAAAAGCAGGTCATTAAACTGCTCCATTCCTCAAATGACTGAGCCCCATCTGTACCCTTGCCAAGCCTGTAAGACAAATAAAAGAGGGAGGTGCACATTTTCTAATATGTTCTCATGTTTGCCCTACATAAGAATTTTACCACCTTCTCACAATTACTCTTTAGGAGAGAGCAGACGGGCTGGGGTTTAGTTTTTGTTTGTTTTCTTTGTTTTCTTTGTTTTGTTTTTCCTCCACAAACAGCCTTGCAAACTTTTTTCCTCAGTTTGGCCAGACAGTCTGGTCTCTACCCACCACTATCTAGTATTATGTTTCTAATATAATAATTAATTGCCAGATTTACAATCACACACATAAAATATAGAGCCAGATGCCCCCTTAAAATTTTTTATCCAGGGTTGCATTGGCAGCTTCCTGCTGTCCAGGTTTTTGAAAAGAGCTTGGAAGGAACACCCACCCCAGAGCCTGCCCAATGCCATCACCTCAGAGCTGCCTCTGAAACTTTTGGAGCACAGATGGAGCTCTGCAGAGACATGGAAGCACACATGGAATAAGCTGAAATGAGCTTAATGCAGAAACAAATGTTTGGCAGTGCAAGATAATGACTGTGTAGCTTTTTGTGCAAATTAAGCACTTCTCAGGGTTGATTAGGGCTGCATTTGCAGAGAATTCATAAAGACATTCATGAATAAAAATCACTTGCTGGACTTTGGTCTAGGCTAATCACTGTCTCTCTGGAGAAACAACACCAGAGGCAGGAAAGCTTCTGCAATATCATATGTTAAGCATCTTCAACATTTTTTAAACTCAAAATATTCTTAATCCCATGTGCAGAATAACTGGCTAAAGCCACTCTTTTTCTGCCTTTCTCAGGCCTTCAAATATGGCCAAGCAATTGAGAGAAAACAGCTCCAATTAGAGCAATTTTTATAGGTGAGTTATAAATCTCTGAAGGCAGGAGTTTATATTCACAACACCAACACAACTGTGACACAGCTCCACCAAGATACATCAGTCCCCAGAGTCACATTCTATAAATCAGAAATTCTGAATGTAGATCTCAGCGCTTGTTCATAAGTCAGCAAAGCTGATCAACAGTAGGAACAATATCTTGGCATTAAACCACATTTGGCAAAGATAATCCCCTGTGTTAATTTGCTTAAAGTTTTATTATTATTATTATTATTATTATTATTATTATTATTATTATTATTATTATTATTATTTAAGGTTGTGTTTTGGGGGTTCCTGCCCAGGGGAGGGCTGTAGGGATGGTTCTCATACTGATATTTGTGCTACAATTCATACCCAAAATAAACATCTGAAAACTTGTTTAATACCCCAGGTTCCTGTACGTTCTGCTCTACTCCAAAATCCAGAGAGCTGCTGAACAGACACCAGGCATGGGATACACAAAGTAATGAATGTAATAGGAAAAAAACACAATGAGGCTGAGAGACAGAAGCTTTCTGTTCCTGTGTTTGTGTCACCAGCTACCACCCAGCCTAGTGTAACCTCATCTCTTCACTGAAAATGATAATTTTCAAGTACAAGTCAAAAGTTTTGCTTTAAAATGAAGGAAATAGAGCAAATGCAAGAATAATTCTGGCTGGTTTTCTGTTTTTCTTATGTAAATTTGCCAATTTTTTTTTTTAAACAAACAGAAAAAAAAAATCCCTGAGAAATTCAATTTCTGAATTGCAAACCCTTTCCTAGCACAGTGAGAATGGCACTTTCTAGATAACACTTCTTCCCAGTACACATACTTAAAATGCCTTGTGTTTCTGAGTGAAAGCTGTTTATCTCTTCAGTGCAATCAGTAAACAAACACATGCACATGTTCATTTAGAGCATTTTAATAATGTTCTGTGTTTACTGAACTCAGAAAGGGTCATCTGGGTTCAAGCTTGACTTATTTTCCCTCCAGCCTTGCAAAAATGAGGGAAAAGCTATTTGTTTTCTCTTAATAAATGTTCAAGATATTATTACTGAAAAAAAAAATATACCTCTCAGCCTCAATAAATGGAAAATGCAGGATGAAATAAGTTTCTTTCCTCAGTGGAATTATTTATTGCCTCTGATACAAACCAGGGGTGATCACAGGGTGGGGCTGTCTGAGCTCGCCTTCCTCAAGTGCACTTCCAGCTACAGCTCCTGTGGATGTGAAATCGAGATTTCTCCTGAGGAAATATGTCACTTCCAAAAGACCTGATGCCACAGGAGGAAATGATGCACCAGAAGAAGCATTTTCTACTTTTAACACCGCTGTTCCCCCAGTGTAAAGGGACAGCTCTCAGGGCTGGGGGGATAAAGGAACAAAGCCACAGACGCAGCTCATCCTCTCTCCATCCACCTGCAGCTCTGGTGGCTCAGCTGAGAAAAGAGGAGACTGATGGCATTAAAAATACCCCTCCATGCCTCCCAGGAGCTTTGTACCCGCAGGGTGGGATTCCAGGAATGACAGAGTGTTTGCCCTTGAAGTGCACACTCACCCCTGCCTCTCCCAGGGCACCACAGGGGGAGATGAACGAGCAAATAAAGGGCAGGGGGACCTGTGGGGACAGTAATCTTAATAACCTGGGCTTGTGCAGTCAACCCACAGCTGGGCAGGGCTGGGAGATTCCTTTTGCTCCAATACCTTCTTCAGAGGACCCTGTACAAGTGCAGTATTGGCCATAATAGCTCCCAGAATTCATCAGAAATGAGGAATTTGGACAGGGATTTGCAGCTCCCTGCCCCAAACCGCTGTAGGTTCATGCTCTGGAGGCAGGGGAAAGATATTTCTGTAGGATCAAGGACTACCAATTACAGGACTGATTTAAGCAGAAAATTAATGCACAAAACAGATAAAGATAAATTAAGTAGAATATCATGTAGAGTCCTTGTGTAATTACAAGTTCAGATAGCAAGCACTGATATGAACTCCCTAGTTACACAGTATTTTCATACTGCATTTTTCAGTAGTTAGCTAACTTAGTAGCTTCTGTTAAAAAAAAAAAAAAAAAAGGCCTTTTTTTTATTTTTTTTCCCAGTAATATTCAAAAATGTGAATGAGATTCTAGTATTTGGGATGTGTTTGTAAGAACACACAGCATGAATTACGTTTGAATGATTCTACCTTCATAAATGACTGGAAAAGGGAGTCATAAATGGAAATGCTCATCATGCTTCACTGAAGTAATTGAAGTTTACCATCCCAATAATGAACTTCAGTCACAAAGTTTGTGATCTAACAGCTGCCTATTCACTGTAAAGGAATATTTATTTTCTTTTACTTTGCTGGAATGTCTTCCAGGTGCACACTTTATGGAGATGGAGAGATGTCGAAAAGAAGCAAGCTCTGTAGTCAACACAGTCTTAATAGGTCAGGTTAATACAAAATTTTATTGTATGTTCATGTCTTTCAAACACCCAAAGTTTTTTTTAAATGTTATTAAAAGCTCTGCCCAAAAATACACTTTAAAGATTCACACAGTCTGACAAACAGCAACAAAGCATTGCTGAGAGTAACCTTTAATTCCAAAGGGAATTTCAAATGATGCAAAAGAAACCAAGTCTTTAATAGTTATTTGTTAACAGTAATGCCCAGAGTTGTGAAGGACTTTAACAGCACAATTCAGTGTAAACTATTTCTGCCACATATGTATCTCCAAAGAATTTATCCAGGATTCTTGTCCTGCCTCTTGTAATTGAAAAGATTATAAAACTGCTTCTGAAGTACAACTGGAAACTGTTAAATGTAATTATGAACTGGCCAGATATTTCTTTTTCAAGCTCATTTCTTTTACAAAGATGGGATTGCTCCAGTGTGTGGTACCTTTTGTACTCCAGAGGGGACTATTTCAAAACAGCATCAAAGTGAACCAAAGTTTCCATGTGCGTGAAGGACAGAGTAAGAGGATAACAAAAATGTAAACCCTCTGTCACCAAGGTATTAACTTTACTTGAACTCACTTTTTTGATTGGTTTTTTTTGGTGTTTTTTTTTTCTTTTTCCTAAATTTTATTTTATTTTATATTTTTATTTTTGCAGAGTTATTCCTCTGGTGGTTTAAAGAAATCAAATACAATTTATGGAGGAAAGCAAAACAAACCATAGAGCAACTAGAGTTTTCTGGAAATCAGATATTCACTTTTTCTTCCCTATCCCTCTATGGCTTTGCTGTGCAGGGTACATAAGACTCTTGAAATATAATCCACATAAACAGATAAGAATTGGTGAGTTCCATTCTGAAAGTTCAATACTAAATTATAAATAAAACTCTGAGGCAGATGCAACTCATCCTCTCTGAATGTAAAGTGGGATAGATAAACATTGGTAAATGTTATGTATTTCAAAACACACAGAGTTTAATCAAATTAAAGCTCTGTTTCACATTCTTTGGCTTTTATTCCAAGGAAATGTTCCTATTCTAACTAGCTGTATATTTAATATACAACACTGCAAAATATCATCTTACTTCTGTTATTTGCCTGAAGGAAATTCATTTCAAATATGAAACTTTTGCACAATATTTACTGTTCAAGTATTGCAGCTTTTATTAAATGGGGCCAGACAAGATGCCAAGGGATTTAAAGAGAGAATTAATAACAACCATTGCTAATTTAGGCTTATACACTACTTTATTGCAAAAGCAAGAATGAGGATAGGAAACCAGGGATAATCCAATTGATACTAAACATTTTGAACCTATTAACTGCATTTGAACAAAACATTTTTTAAAAAGCTACATAGCTAAAATAATCCATCAGAGATAGCATAGAAAATTAATCTTTTCCTTTTCAATTTGTGTAAATTTGCAGTAACAGTGTACAGACCCACCTTCCTCTCCTTCACATGATCTACACTGATTTAGTGAGATCACAAATGAAAGGACAACTGTAATTCACAGAAGATCAAACCCTAGATTTCAATTAACAAATGTCACAAAGAAAGAACACAGAAACAAAACCAGGGCCATGGGATAATTCAGGTTGAAGGGGACCCGAGGAAATCAGTCCACCCTTGTGCTCCAAGCAGCACCATGGTCACATCCAGCTGCTCAGAGCTTTATCCAGTCCTGGTTTGAAACCTCCAACCTCTCCTGGTAACTGCTCCTCTGACTGTACTCATCAGGAAAGTTTTCCTTAAATCCAGTCAGACAGACAAGGACTGTAATACAGAAATTCAGAATTTGTGAAATTCTAAATTTCTGAAATAAGATACGATTCATTTGTGCACGTAGGGTAAGAAACTAGTTTGGTTTCATTTCCCAATTTAATGCAGTCATCTGTTACTACAAACCTCTGTACAGAAAAGGTGAAGAGAAATCCTTAGTTATTGGAAATCCATATGATAAGGTTCTTCTTTCTCAGCAGACAGGGTGGATCTGTTTATTTTTAATTCAACATGTACTTTCTGAATTCAATAAAAACTCTATTGCCTTTATACAATAACCATTTTGACTTATTCTTGTAGGATTATCTGTAATATTCATCAATGTAATGTTTGACTGGTTTACAAATAATTAGTTAATTCATCTTCAGATCACTCCTCAGAATTACCAATCATACCCTCCTCAAATATCTTAGACAAAACCCATTAAAAGTGCTGATTTCTCACTCACTATGGAAGCCAAGAAGAATAGAGTAACTAAAATTTTCCTTCTTTTATTCTGTACAAGGCTTTTCTTGTGATGAAAACATGGTTAAATTCCTTCAAGAACTTAAATCCAACCCTCTAGAGCTGAGCCACTGCCATCAAAAGTCTTCAGTGTGAATTCTTAAAGATGGAAATCTATCACAGAGAGTGTCAGGGAATCTTCACAGCAAATGGAGCTGCAGCGCTTTTAAAGCAGCACATACTCACTGCTTAATTAGTATTAATACTAATTGTGCATCTGTTCTCTGCTATCTATAATAGCAAATATATAGCATAATATAATGCAAAAATACACAAAAGAAATGCAAATATCCTTGCATTAAATAATGTAATGATGGCTGTAATCACAAGTCTGTACAATATTGAAGAGAGCATTGAGGTAACTTTGTGTTAAAATTCTTTATGGAAAAGATAAATCTTACGTATTGAAACCCAGAACTGTGAGTTTTATGAGAAAGCTGTATAAAACTAACTACAATAAGTGACAATGAACTGTATTATTTTCTAATGGTTCAGATAACCATTATCTGGAAATATCTTTGAGGCATTCATGAAGGGATAAAAGGCACTCCAAGCCCAAGACATCTATGCTTAGAAAGTTTAGTCTGAGCTGTTCAGAGCTTATTTTGCCAAAGTGTGCAAAACTGCAACCTGTCATAACCTTGGCACAAAATCTATAATGTAAGGCCTCCGATTTGGAAAATCTTAATTCCTACACTGGTTGAAAGAATCTGTTTTATTTTGCAGGTTGCTCCCATCTTGTATAAAACACCCTCCCATTCATATTTTAAATATTTTGAAAAATCTCAACCCCTCCAACAAAAATTGGCTGATGTCCAGTCAAAAAAACATCTTCAGCTTTTCTAAATTTGTCACTGTTACTCAAAGCTTCTCCAAATCCTTTGGTGCTCACTCTGGTCTCTATCACTGCTCTCTAACCTGTTCCACAGATCCACAGCACAAACAGATTATTTTTATGACTCCATTCTCTCACCATTTACAGGCCCCCACTGACTTTTCTGCCATGGCAATAAATACAAACTTATCTTCATTACAAGTCTTCCAGAACAGAAATAATTTCCTACCAGTAAGGAGCCCACTAAAATGGGGAATATTGAGGAGGATGAAATTATCCTCACCTTGCTTCTCCATGGAGAGGTCAAGTTACAGCAGAAATATCACTTTTTACACAGAGGGATCACTGACCTTTTAAAAGATCTGCACCTTCTCTCATTTTTCCTCACTCTTGATTAAATGGCATGAAGGCAATTTAATAAGAAAAAAAAAAAAAAAGTCATATTAATGCATGAAAGCTCATAAAAATACAGTGAAAACAGGTAATCCCCTGCTATAATGTAAGGAGAAAAGCCAGACCCAAACCAAACAAATAAATACCCAGCATTAAACAGACCAGATTCTACCCAGCAACTGATAGGCCCAAATTCTGCAGGAAATTTAAGAAGAAATATTATAAAAAAGTTAGGCAACACTGCGATCACCATCATAGGGACTGCAGGCCCCCTTTTTGTAGAGTCATTTTGTGATCCTCAGACCAAGAATTTTCCCACATGTATATTTAGTTCCCCTTGCTAAGAAATTCTGCAGAGATTCCCATAATCAAAGATACCATCACTGACATGACCAACAGCAATTATAAACCTTTTCTCTCACATTGTCCTCATTCCACAGCCTCACTTTGGGTTTGTGGCTTTTTTCTTTTTTTTTTTCCCCCCCTAATGAGGCTGCAAACAATGCAGTTAAAACTGATCTTTTCTTCCAGCATCCCCATCCCAAAGTTTCTGTTTCTGCTTTCTCAAGAAAAAATTCAAAACTTCAGGATGATCAGCCATTTTCCATAAAAAATGCCATTTTGCCCAGGGTTTAGTTTCCTTCCAAAAGTTTCAGTGGCAAATTTTCAGCAAGTTAAAACAAACTGAGAACACAAATGAAGACATTCAGTGAAGACTGGTGGCTTTTTTTTTTCCATTAAAATTTTCTATAAATAACCTGTGTCAGTTTTGACTCTATCAACACTAACAACCACATAAGAAATTTGTATTTCTACAAAAAAACCTCCACAAAACACGAGTCCTTTGCTTTTTCTGATTAAAATGTTTCAGGCAGCAGTCTTTACAGGCATAAACATTCTCTGATGATCTTCCAGTCTGCCACCATGTACAGATGGCAAGTTATAATGGGGGGATCATATACTAATTTGAGACATTTCCAGCTCAGATCATGAATCAAAGTGCTGGCACTCTATAATGAGAGATCGATAGTGTTTTTGTAGAAAGACCCTATAGAATTCTATAAATAATGAGTGTTTAGTGGGATGTGCAGGCAGCAGAGAACAAATTACGTTTTCTCCAGAGGGGTCTTTAAAACCACACCTCAAATGTGATAAATGTAGTGTGATGGGAAAGACTACAAATGTTAAAATGCTGTGCAGAATAATGTGCTCAGAAATTAGACTCTGGTGCATTTACTTTCTTCTGTTTAATGGTTAAGCAGTCATTTCATCAAGACCTTTTCACTTGTTACAGTAGCAGTGGGTCATAGCCAGCATTTCTGGAGGTTTTACAGATGGCAGCAAAACAAAATAACGTCTTTATTCCCAAAGGATCAGGATGTTTAACATACTTGTAGCTTGCTGTAATGCACTGTATGTGAAACACGTAAATATCTTCATGAACTCGTTACACCTTACTCCAGAGTAATGAGATAATGGTCTTCAGCTAAGGCACCATCTGGGAGTCCCAGAAATAGCTTTAATTACTGAGCTGGACTTCCTGCTGCTGGCAGGAGGGCAGGCACAGCACAGGCTCTGGGCCAGCTGGTGGCTGCACCTCCAACACCAGGGATAAATCCTGGACACCCACCTTGCCTTGGACAACTCCAGCGTCAGGGGTAGAGCCTGGACATCCTCCTGGTTTCAGATCCGTGGGTTTCTGCCACCCCTGCAGCTGGGAGGTGTTGAGGGTGACCATGCTGCAAAGATTTGTCCTCTCTTCTGCCTTGTAGACTTCACCTCTCTTTTCTTCAACAAAACAACCAAACCCTGACCTTGCTCTGGTCCCTCTTCCCTCCTCTCACTGATACAATATTTGAGCAAAGCAGAAGGAGACAGAGAGAAGGACAGAACTCAGAAGAATTAGAGACAGAAGTAGCAACTCAATTATTTCTTCAAAGAGAGAAACTTCAGGCAGAAGTTACTCATTAGTCTTTAAATGATCCCTTAAATCATGAAGATTATCAAAAGAGAACACCCAGCTATTACCCAGAACTAGAAAACAAAGTCTAAGCCTCTGACCAGAGAAGCAATTCCTGGTTTAAGGATTTTTTCCTTATTGTTTCCCATATAGACATCCCAACATACTTGTAAAAGTCACTCATATCTCTTAGATCTTGGTCCCAAAAACTTATGTATTCAAGCAGGAAAGGAGCATGTGGGAAATAAAAAAAAGCTTTTCTACTATTTCAGCATTTGATTCAAAACCTGTAGGTTTTAATCTAAGAACTTCCTCTTATTCTCTTCTCGACACTCCCTTACTCTGGAAATGGAAGTGTCTATAAAAAAGGGACAGGTCACAGGGCAGGCACTGCCTGAGATCTCTGTTTGCTGCTTTTCTGTGTGTTCTCTCTCCCTCTCTGACTCCATGTGCCTCTGCCCCTTGTGCAGGAGGAATCCTGGCCCTCATTAATCAGTCCTGCTAGCTGTGCACAAATTAACACCACAACAGTGACCTCCAGGACAGCCTTTACAAGTTCACATTTTCAAATGGCATCTGGAAAGGACCTGACATTCTCTGGGAGAAGAATTTTATCAGAGAGAGCTGTGGAGGCTCACTGGAGTTCCTTTGCAGAGACGTGCTGTCAGTACAGGCTGCAGTGCCTCACAATATTAAAAACTCAAGGAGGTTCAGGGTAAATAATGAGTGCCTCTCTATGCCACCATAAATCAACGCAAATAATGAATAAAAATAATGTTCTGCTTCACAGGGGTGAAGTTCTTTATACTCTTCTAATCAGCTGTAACTCAGAAAAATATGAATGCAAAGACCAACTCTATGTCTAATGCCTCCAGAAGATTTAAGTGGGGAAAAGAACAGTGGTAACCAATAAACAAGATTTACCTGCTTGCTGCATGGCAATGTTATTTAATGCACATCTGTGTTTAGAAGCAGGGAGGAACATGGCATCCTTTTCCTGGTGCTGTCAAGGTCATTGGAGCCATTCTGCTCAGACAGGAGTGGCCCAAAGTCACACAGTTAGTTTTAAGTTATTGCAAAGCATCAATGTTAATTCATCTAAACGAACACCTATTCATTTTGATTTATTTCTGGAAGGGACTTAGTCAACTTGGAGGCTACAGTAAGTCAATAAATTTCATCAGCAGTTATAATCACTTGGCATGGATTGAAAAGAAAAGATGAAGTGACAAAGCAGAGTCAGTAATGTGAAGGTGTTACAAATCTACCCATCCTTACCTGCCTTGGATAAAAAGAGGCACAGGCTCAGTTCAGCACTTACGAATTTTGGTATCTTTACTTTGCTAGGCAGAGGAACTCGCTCTCCTCTCCTTACATTCCTGAAAACAGAGCAAGCCAGATGCAAAATTCAGAAATTAATGAATTTTAAAATCAACTAACTTTAGAATCATTGGTTTATATCTATAGCTCTCTATGTGTATTTACACAGGGAGGTAGAAATAAATGTAATCACTTGCACTTAGCAATGAAAATATTTAAATGAAGAGTTTAAATTTGCACTTATTGAGTCCCAAGTTTTGATTTTTTTCTTATAGAATAAATCCAATTTTACACAATAATAAATAAACATTTATTGGGAGTTTCTGGCCACATATTGGCAAATGCAACTTTTTAATTTTTCCTGGTTTTACTTTGTTCTAACGCTTGCTGTTTGCCAGTCCCAGGACTTCCACTCTAGGAACAAAAATCTCTTATTGTGAGTGGCCATGAACAGAACACCCTGGTTACTTACCAAAGTATTTTGCTCATCCTCAGCAAAACAGGAAACCACATTTGTTTAGTAGGAAAGGAGTAGTAAAGGCCATAAGAAAGCAGTAGGGGAGTATCTTTATTAATGCTGCTATTACCAGAACAGTATTCAAAGTATTTGGGGAATTTATTTCATTATGTCCTGAATAATTTAGTTTAGAACATGCTCACAGGCACACTTGAACAGAATAAAATACCATTACATGTTTTTTAACGGAGGCAACATGAAGTAAATAATGCACAGAACATTCTTATCATTGTTGTTGCATTGATTTTGATATTTGGTGTTTATTTTATCATTCTGGAGAGCCTTCAGGACAGATGAAAGGGCAGAACGGAAATTAAGCAGTTGTGCTGATGGGCAATAAAATTATATGTGGGGGACTAAAACTCCATTATTCCACAGAGCAAAAAAATGTTGTTTAACTTAAAAAACAACAGCCCTTGCATAACTCATCTCTTCAATATAATTCAGGTCTAAAAGGCTTTCACATTCTGTCCTCACTATAAGGATCCTTTGACAGCTTAGAGCACTTTGCATCTAAAAATCACTTTAATCACTTTTTATTCACTTTGTACAACTAAGTACTTTGTATTTCTAGCCAACAGCAACCAAATTAAGAAACAGAAAAGAAAAAACTATATTGAAAAACACATTACTGAGATTGCTAATTCGCTGGATCTGTTCCAAGTTATTAAGGCTGACAAAGTCACTTGCAAATAAATGAAGGTTTACAAATTTTTGTAAGGATCAGAAGCTGTTGTACTCAGTACACAAATCTGGAATTACACCTCTACTCGCCCCAGAGATATTCTATCAATTAAAGATAAGAGAGAAAAAATGTAAGGACATTTTAGTGTATGGAAGGAATAGAAGTACAACATGCATGTGGCATCCAGAAGAGTTAATATACAGTAACTGTTATATTTAGACATTTAAAAATTATCTGCTTGGAACAGGTAACTAACCCTATAATTACACATACATATTTAAGTTGGACATTTAGCTTTCAAGGTAATTAGCCAGCAAAAAACATTAACCTGGGGTGTCGGCATGAATTTAAAAAAAAAAAAAAAAATCACCAAAACACAAAGTAGAGCAGTCTGCTTCAAGGCTCAGATCAATTTAATTTTTTAATCACTGCCTCACACATCCATTCTATTATTCATACTCCTAATATATTCATCCCAACATGCACCTGGGAAACTGCTAGATGTTGAAATGTTGGTGTGTTAGCTTTGGAAGAGGTGGGATGTATTTGCTCAGGAAGGTTTGTGGTAATTAAAACACTGAGCAGTTTATCTACTCTGGCTGGGATGTGCAGAGCCCTCTGTGCCCTCAGTGCTCGGGTTCAGCTGGATACACCATTGCAGGTGTTACACATCCCGGGAAATTCCTGCAGCACTGGAGACATTCCTGAACTCACTCAAATTCACTGAACAGCATCTCCAAAGCTCCTGAAATTAAAATTTTTCATCTGTCTTCAAATCATTTCCTGCAATCCATAAACATCCATTTGGTCTGTCTCAGAGTAGCACAGCCCCTCTACCCCTCTCACTCCAGGTCACTGTGGGACAATTCCCTTCCTCCTGTTTGCTGGGCACAGCATAAACTGGATGAATTTTGGGGACTTGAACATCTCTTCTCTGTAAATTTGCTCCAGTCCCTTTGTTTTCCTATCTATGTTTGGGCAAAGCCAAACAGAGATGTACCTGGCAGCCCCTTCATTTTCCAAATGCACGAGGATGTGGAAACCAGGACATCAGATGCATCAATGAAGTAGGAACAACAGGTTCATTAGACCTTCAACCCAAACCAAGCTGCTAAAAAGTGACATTTCTTTCTAGTCCTGAAATTCTCACCCAATTTATCTGTGCAGCAATCACCTCCTTTTTTCCCCTCTCCCTGCTTATATTCAGAGTTTTTCAAATCACATAGACTGTATTTTGGATTCTCAAAAGAGAGTTTCACAAAACTCATGCTCAGGACAGACTGGATGCTGAGAAGGGGCTTTTCCACAGCCTATCCATAACAGATTTTGATCATGATTATGATCATTTCTTTATTTGCCACAAGGAGATAAAAGATTTGTACATTTCGTACAAGCATCTGTCCCCTTTTCCACTAAAAAATAGTTTAAGCTTTTGTGAGATCCTTTTTCTGCAATTCTTTCTCTAAAACTTTTTTCCTCCAAAAAAAAAAAAAAACCACAAAAAAAACCCCACCCAAAAAAACCAAAAAAACCCCACAAACTATGGTATGTTTATGATTTAAACATAGTACTTTTCACACAGATTGTAAATAACGGTGAAAATTGTCTGATTTGCTCAGTTCAGCAAATGGAGATCCAGCTAAAATGTGAATTAGGAATTCTAAGATTTCAATCTTCTTACAGAATTTTTTGAGCTCCCAAAGGGGAAGCAACTAAAAGTGTGGAGCAGTTTGAAAATTATGAGAGATAAATGTAGTTAATGAAGTCAGGAAAAAGAATTAATTACCAAATTTTATGTTTTGTCATTCATTAATCATGTCAACTAAGTGAACCAAATTACTTTTTCATCGGATATTAAAATACTTTTTTGTGCTTATATGGGTCCATTTCAGGTGATTATTTTGTTTCAAAGAATTTAGTGAACAGCCTCTAAGACACAGACAGGCAATGATGTGAACGTCTTCAGTATTTTACCTTCAAAAAGCAACAAGGACTCATCTTTCCCTGGAATCTGACTGCTGCCCGGGGTTCTTACAGAATATGCTGCCAAAGTTTAAAACCTTTGATCTGTAAGCCCTTTAGGTACTGCCATTATGGAACAGAAGCCACTGAAATTTAAGATTTTTGCATCAAGTCCTGATTAGTCCCTTTTACCCTTTCCAAGGCCTTCATGTACATACAGATTCCTGTGCCTTTCCTGCTCTGCAAATCCTCCTCTGGGGGACGGAGCATGCAGGAATAAAAGCTGAGGTGTTTTTCCACTGGCAGCACTGGGAGATTATCCAGAGGAGAGTGATGACCAGAACCTGAGCTGCTGATGTAGAGTGGAGAACCCACCAGCCCCTTCCCCATCCAAGCTCTCCAAACCAGGGATTGAAAGGCAAAATCATGGCCAGAGGCTGCTCAGCCATAATTCATCCTCCCAAGCCCTGTCTCATCTGCCACTTAGAGCACTTAAATATTAAAATTTCATCTTTCAACAGATTCTTCTTTGAAACAACAGTGCCAGATCTGCATTCTGCATCCCTCCTTCCACTGTTTCTGGGTCTGTTTGGGTTATTTTAAGTGAGCAATTTTATAATCCTGAAATGCACATTAAAGGAAAAGTGTCCACATGTTTACCACAGGTGTTTAAGGGTCAAGGACAGTTCGAGATATAAGTAGTGCTTGTACCAGCTGCTCACTTTTTGAGTGCTTTTTCTGTTATTCTATGGATTCTTTTTATTCCACGCAAGCAAGCCTCTCCAAGAATCAAGGGGCTGAATCATTCCCTGCACAACCAAATCTGACACAGAGCAAATTCTTCTGCCCATATAGCAGTGGATAGCAATAGGTCATGTTGAGGTGAAGGCTCAATATTCCATTATAATAAAATAATGCCAATACTTAGTGTGGCCTTCCATCTCAGAGAATTTTAGAAACAATTATTAATCTTCATACTTTGCTATGAACCTGCTCGGACTAAGTGAATAAATTCAGTATTTCTTTCTTTTAGAATTTCAATGCCTTGGAATTGACTTTAAAATGGTATTAGTGTGGTGGAGAAGCAGAGACTGTAAACTAATAATGGCTGTTATTTTTACAGATATTTTGGGTCTTGCAGGTTTTAAGGCAACACTGCTGGAAGGCCAGAGAAACCCTAAGTTATAAAGAGCTTCCTATGTCATTCTTACCTGCCACATATTTTTTAATATTAAATACTGAATTTTAAGAAAGCTAATTATGAAAATACCAGCATGGAAAATAGTTCAGTAATCCAGTAAAGAAGGGAAATAAAAATCCTGCAAAACCAAATTCTTATTGGTGGCTTTAAAAAGGTACAGAAATTATTTTTTTATTATAAGAACTAGAAGATCGGTAGGAATACGTGGCAACTGCTGTTTGTATGATAGTTCAAAGGTAATTCCATATTTTGAGAATAAGAATTGAATTTTCTCTAAATGATAGAACAAGCAACAGTAGCTTAATTTCCCTGTAACAGACACACAAACCCCAAACATTATATTTCAAAGAATTCTAATTAAATCCATATAACAAAAAAAGAAATGTTTCAACATCTTAATTGAAAAATCACCAGCTAGAGAACTGAGCCAGTGAAACCGTCTGGTAAACCCTGAGATATAACTGAAGAAAGGAATAGATGGGAATATTTCAAATGGTCTCACTAGTCAGCAGCCAGTGTAAATACTGCAATTCAAATAACGACATTTGAGTGATTAGGAGAAGAGCTAATTTCTGTTCTATTGCTGCTTTGCTTTGAGAATGATTCCTCATCCCTGAGAATCCCTGGGTGAACACAAAGCTCCCTGACACCCTCCAGGAGCCTCCACGAGGTTCCCTGTTGGAACAAACACTTTGCCAACCATGGGATGAGCAGCCCAGGCTCACCATGGGATGAGCAGGTGCTTCCCATCATCCTGCAGCTTTTTTCTGCAGGATTACGGAATCCTCCACCTTCCCAAGGGCCTTTTGAGAAGCGTGTGGAAAAGCAGGGAAAGGCTGGTGTTTGTGCAGTTACACCCAGCAACTGCAGCAGGACCAAGGGAAGGGCTGAGCTCGAGTCCATGATGTGAAATGAGGCGGGTGAGGTTTTAAGATCCTGACATGGGAAACGTGCCAAGGCCAGATGGGAATCTCAGCTGTCACCATCAGAGGTCATCCCGACCTTCCCGGCACAAGGTGGTGTGAAAATTCTGTGTGCTATTTACACAGGTTCATTGTACCTATTCCTTTTAATTGGGAACTGCAATAATTTTATTTTGTATTACTTACTCATTATTCGTTGTCTTGTCTTTGTTTAGTTCTGCTTTTAATTATAGAAGTCCTGCAGAGATGCCCTTGAGGGAATGTTGGTAATCTAGGCTTAAATTTCTAAGGGATTTGTTTAAGAGAAGCTTGGATAAATCTTAAGGAATCTTTGATAAGGAGAATTCTTGCTGAATGGAGGAAAGGTTTGTGGATGAGACTTTTTTAGTGGAGTTTTAATGGAACAGTTTGTAGAGTATTTTTTACATGGTCTATTTAACACTCTGAAATGATAAACAGCTCTGATATTATCATAGATGTTTAATGTTGATAATGTTGCCCACCAGAGAAGCAAATAAAAATATCTCTTATATAACTAAACATGATAAGGTGGTTTATAGCCTTCCTTTTTTTTTTTTTTTTGGTACATTTCAAATTCTTCAAGGGCTGCTGAAGATATCCATAGAAAGAAAATATTAAGTAATAACAGTGTAGTACACGAAATACTGGATCTAAGAAACAAGAAGATAATTAATAAATAAATAAAGATAAATAAATAAGTGGACCTAAAGAACAGCAAAGAAATGTGATCAAAAATATCAGAAAAAATTTCTTCTACTAGAAACAACTAAGTAGTAGCTGACTCTGATTTAGATCTCCTGAAGAGATCAGATATACAACTGATGCCCCACTAAATCCTACAGTCTACACACAGCTGCATGTGAAATTGTATGATCATTCCTAGATTTGAGGGGTCTCTCCATACCCTTATTATTGCTCTATTTTACACCTGAGGGGTCCCACTGTACAGTAAAACTCAGGGGCAGCGTGGCAGTCGTGATGTGCTGCCAGACACCAGAGCTTGGAGTGACACCAGTTTAACAGCCCAGCCACAGAAAATCCACATGGGACTGAAATCCTGGACCCAGACTGGGAAACTGATGCTGGTTTATTTCACTTTGCTTGCCCAGGGGAGGTGTTTTGGAGGGTTCTGCTTTGCAAAGAAATCCCCCTGTGTTGTCTGCAGGGCTGAACTCCGACCTCGCTCCACCTTGGACCCACATCCCTGAGATGAAGAACATCCTACAAAAGCTGTCAAGGTAATTATGCAAGGTAAGATGTGGGAAGAGGGATCCCTGCACGGAAAACAGCCAGAAAAAACAAGAAACTGGGAGCTTTCAGAAAGAAGGGAGGACAGCATGGAGGGGGTAGCAGCTGAGCTGGGCCCTCCAAATCTTTTTGAGGCGGAGGAGGTGGGTAGGACTGGCTGTTCTCTCCCCTTAAGTACAGAACTGAAAAGGCTTCAGAAGGTGGCAGCACCTGCTTGGATCCAAAAAATAATTAAAATAAAAGGTGGGGGGAGAGAAGAAGGGGAGCTTGTTCACGTAAGACCTCAGGTACTCCTGTGCTGAAGGATGCTGTAGATGCTGCAGTTCCACACATGTTCAAAAGCCAGACTTTGCTTTACGTGAAGCAATGAAATACATGAAGAAATTAACTGAAGTCCAAAGTTAGTGAGGTGGAATCAGCAGTAAGACGGTCGGTCTCAGGTGGGTCTATCATGTGCTTGCCCTGTCTCCCATTTTCCCTGGAATTCTTCTGTCTCTTTCAGTGACAGAATACTGAGCTAGATGACCTATGGTGACATTCCTATGTTTTCAGGTTTACTTCAAATCTTTTTGTATTTACTCCTCTAATTTGAGTAGGATTTTTTGTTACTTAATTTTTAAGATATAAAATTTGCAATTATACTCCAACTACAGGGAACTCAAGCCCTGAAAATTCCATACAGGGACTATTTCTATCCCAACCCTGGGATGACACACTGTTAAAACAAAGTAAAATCCATCCAAATAAAACATTTCTTATATTCTGACACTAACTGTCATGTAATGTTTCTCAATTTCCACTAAAATTGTTTTAAACTGCACTAATACTCCTTTGCCACTTACCATGCATTCACTTGAAAATTTGGAAATCACTGGGCATATAAAGAATGGTTTTAACAGTCAGATCCTTGGGTTTTGTCAAAAAATATGAGGAAAGCAAAACTGATCTCAAACTTCATTACTTGAGACCTGAAAAGTTGTCATAATTCATTATATATGACAGGAAATACATTTCCTGTTAAGAATTCATTATTTGCTGGTCACTGGTGGCAATATATTTATCTGATGCCTGAACATCTGCATGTGGATTTGCAGTGTCTCCCCTTCCAGGTGTAAAGAAACACAAATCAAAATTCTCCCCATGTCCTGCTATCTCACAGATGAAAATGAAGAGAATGGTTTTGAAAACCCACTGGGTCAAAGGAAGAAAAAGATAATTTATCTACATTAACATATCCTGTCTGTCCTGCCACACAGCCCGCACACAACAGCATGTTACTAATTGAGTACCAGCTAAGTCTTCACATTGCTGTGAGAGGAGGAGAAGGAAAAGTACTTTGGACAAGTTTAAAAGCACAAACCATATGTTCCCACATTTTTAAGCATTTTTTTCACCTTCCTTCTCCACGAACCTGTATCTCCACCTCACCTGGTCAAGGAGCTGCGTGCTCAAGTGTCTGGCCTGATCTCTTGCATTAAGGTTTGTGCCAGCAAATTCCATTTCTTTTTTCAAAGGCACTACAAGGTTTGAAGCAAACTATCCTCCTCCACCTCCTGACAAGAGCAAAGGGAAGTGACCTGGGTGCAAAACCTCCTATTAGT
Organism: Hylia prasina; assembly: GCA_013397195.1. NCBI lineage: Eukaryota > Metazoa > Chordata > Aves > Passeriformes > Sylviidae > Hylia > Hylia prasina. The sequence goes on from VYXD01006604.1 coordinate 346,756, forward strand.
ACTGAATTTGCTGAAAAACATTTTGTACACTGAAACCCACCCTGCATCAGCTTGAATGTGCCTGGTGCACGTGGGGTGAGGAAAGACAAGAATTTCTGTCCATGACCAGGGCTAGCTATCACAGTCACCATCAAGTATTGAACTGGAAGCAGATTGGGTTGTGTATAATGCAAGGTTTATATTTAATCCAATATTAGTTTCATAATCTCCCCTTTTCCTTTCTTTCCTGTATGAACAAACGTTTATTGGCATTTAAAAACATAATAATATGCAACTTTATACCATTTTTACCATAAAAATAAAGCAAAACAAAGAAGTTGCAAGCTGGCAGAGTGTAACATTCTGCAGAGGGCACCCTCGGTACAGTCAGAACTGATCACCTTCTCCCACTTCATCCCTCCTCCATAACTTTAACTCCATAATATCACATTTACAACTGTCAGGAATATACAATAGCAAAAGGCTTTCCCTGATGGCAGCAGAACAAAGCCTGATGTAGACCTGTGAAAGAGAACAAAGTATACCTACACAGAGTACAGGCACTTCGCCTTTCAAATATCAGAAATGCTTTTTTGGCTTAATAACTCATCATGAATTAATTTGCTGTCAAGAACCATATACTCATAATAAAGACAGTGTCTATCTGCTATTATTATTATTATTCCATTTTCTGCTGCATTGTTCCTTTGAAGGCTTTTACTTATTCAGAGATACAGAGAAAATCCTCCATGAAGCAAAAGGAGGATTGCAAGCAAATATGGTTACAGCAGCACAAATCTGATATGGCATAATATTAAGACTTTTCACTGTTTTAGCATTGAATTCTCATAAACAAGACAGGAGATACTGTCTTCACTGGAGGGGTGAGGAAAGGCTCATTTAAATATTGTTAAAAAGCACATTCTGCATTTTACTGCTCAAACTGTTCATACCCCATGCTCTGTGCTTTTTGCTGACACAGCTGCCTCTTGTCCAACTCTACTGCAAATATGACCTGCTTTTTTCCCTTTTTTTTTTTTTTTTTTTTTTTTTTTTTTTTTTTTTTTTTTTTCTTTTCCTGNTTTTTCCCTCCCACCTCCTTCAGAACCCTTTCTGGGCAGTTTCACAAGAATTTTGATTGCTGTTGTAAAGTTTATATCACTGCCATCTGACAGCTCTTTGCTGGCCTTGGTGAAATGAGTTGATGGTCTCAGTTAATTTTCTAACAGGCAGGTGTTCACAACTTCAAACATCACCTCTGCTGGCACAGGGACTCCCAGCCAACAAAAATAAAAGTATAGGCTCACCACTGGGTGAAATACATGCTTAAAGGGAAACACATTTTGAAGTGCTCTTGGAAGGAAAGCTGAGCTTTGCAGATGGATTAAAAATTGACAGAAAATGAACTCTGGTAAAACATCCTGTAACAAAAGATATAAATTATACCAGTGGATAACTTATCTTGATATAGAGAAGCCAGAACTACAAAGCAAAAGTGGAGACCAGGCTGTGCTGATGGAGTTATTTCTGTATCCTTATCAATATCTTTATCAATATCCATACAATGATTCCCTGTGAGCTGGTGAGAGGAACAGAAGAACCAGAACCTGAATAATCAGCATTGGGAACCCTTCCCTTGCTTCCTACACTAAACTAAAATCCTTCCATTGTAAATTAAAATATCTTCTATAACAAAGCAATTCATAAGGTTGTTGCACTTTCCTTTGAGAAAACAAGAATTTTTTAGGTAAATTCCTGAAAATCACTGTGATAGGGCAGTTTACAGATGGGCATATCAGAATCATTTGCCATTAGAAAGCTTTCTAACCAACCAACAACATGTGGCGAGTATTGCATAAGTAATTTAAGAACATCGCAATTTGAATCTTTGAGTCCAATTAAAATCTGACCTCTCTTCCAGAAATGGTCAGGAGCAGAGTTTAATACCCCTATAAAACTACCAGGATGTGTGAATTCAGGTGACACCAGAACTTTCTCAGGAGATCCAATCATTACCATTGTATCCCTGATTCCATCTTACTGGAAAATGAAAGCAGCTTCACACTGACTGCAGAGCATTCTTCTGAGAGTAACTACTGCTACTTAATTTTATTTCCAGTGTATTTTTCTCAGACTCCAGTAAAATTGCTTGCTCTTTGTTGATTAAATTGTGTCAGCAAGTGTTTTAATTTATGTGTTTTAGATAGCAAAGCAGAACAATTTCCATTCTTGGGCAAGGATAATCATAATTAAAAACACATTAGCTGATTATACCGAACATCCATCCTAAAAAAAATTATTCTGCATCATGATTTATAAATTATGATTTGTTGACTAACACATTTTGAAATGATACAACTTTATAAACTGGTGAATTGTTTTTGGTAATATCCCAAATACCCAGGTCTTGGAGCAACCTGGTGTAGTGGAAGATTGTCCCTGCCCAGGGCAGGGGGGCTGGAACAAGATGGATTTTAATGTCCCCTTCCAACCCAAACCATTCTGTGCTTCTATGAAGCATATTTCAAATAACAGCTTCTAAAATAAAGACTTAAATGTTTTAAAGCTCAGGTGATGGTTTGCCATCCAAGGATGGAGGAACCTTCTCTGAAGCAGACTCGGTATTTCCTATTTCTGTAAGGTAAAAATATCCTACTGCTACAATGAGATTAATGCTTCCTTACAGATCTACTCATTTGATCTCATGTTCAAGTTTTTGACATCTTCCACAAGCAATTGTATCCCATACAGGATGTATTGCTTTAACAGGTATTCATTTTACTGAGCTCCACTATAATTTCTTAGTCTTACAAGATGCCTCAAGATGTTTCACACATTCTGAAAAGAAAGCTAAAAGGGAATAATTTGCATATATTACTTAAGTTGTACATGCTGTAAATATTGATCTGCTGATAGAGAAGAAAAAGGTGGGTTTTTTTTTTTTAAAAATCACACTTGTATTTCTATAGTTTTTAAGAATATTTTCCAAGTTAAACTTGATAAAGAGATCCCAGCTCTACTCACCCCTGCAGCTGAAGGCTATTTGACACTCCAGCCCATGACATTCAGTGTATATTATGGCAATTCACAGATGATGGAAACTCTATACTTTACTCTTTTGGAGTTATTACCAATTCAGCACAAACTGTTCAAGCCTCCAGTGTTGTCTGTGCTATGCAGAGAGCGAAGCTGCATTTCACAGCTCTGACCCATTATTTTAGCCAACTCCCATTGACTCTCAAGGATGATGCACAGATACTTTTGGGAAATGTTTTGGGTAACTTTCAAGCCTTTTCTCCCCTCAGAAGTGAGAAGCTGTAATTTATCTAACATGTGAGAACAAAAAGAAATAAACAACTCTTCATCCTACCTTCACACCAACCCCCACTATCCATTTGGTAAAGGTTCTGGTAAAGAACTGCAAACCCCAGTAAAAAAGAACAATCATTAACAGAGGTCTCTCATCTTCCTGGCATTCCTGGTGCCTGAAATAGGGTAAGATTCTGTGTCCCTGATTCCTTTTAAGCACCTCAATTCCATGCCAGGTCTGGGCAGCTGTTGTTGGGTTTATTTTCAATCTTGTTCAAAATTCAGTGTCTCTGCTGAAAATGTCTAATGTGCCATTTCACATTACAACAGAACAAAACACTTTCTTCTACCAGGGAATACTGTGGGGCCCAATTTTTCATTGTTTGGCTTTCTATTTTTAAGGTTTTCCCACCCAAACAAATGCTTTTCCTCTGACAGCATTTAATAACAAGTTTGACCTTGGAGTGTGTAAGTTGAAATGATTTCAGAGAACACTGCAGCAGAAAAATCAGGGGCCAGGGATTCTTTTCCTTATTTGAATTTTATTATTTTGGGAGAAGGGGGAATCCCTTGTTTCACAGAAGAAATTACTTTTGAGCCGCAGTGCGAAGACTTTTTGCATGAGCGCACGAGGAGCCACAACTTTTTCTGCTTCCTGCAGTTGATACAGAACTGTCACCACTGCCAAAGCAACTTTGCTGCTTCCCCCTGGGCATATCCCTGAAAATACAGGAAAGAGAGCTGAGAACTGCTCTAGTGTGTGCTGGGAAAGGAATATTATCCAAGGAGTCAGGGCACCTTGAGCATCATCCCTCCCTGGCAGCCCCGGGGGCTGGCATAGCTTTGTGAAGCTCCTTGATTTTTCCAGTGGATTCATGTCCAGCATTCCCATCCTCATTACCAAACCCTATTCCCAAGAAAGGTACAGCTTCCATAGATGAACTATCACGGACTGCAATTTGCTGTATTTCATGTGTGGATTGAACCTATACAATTCTTTATATCTGAAGCACCAAATATGCAAGTATTAATGTGGATGATTAAACTCTCCAATATATGTGATCCTATTCACATATTTGGGGATTGTTTTCCATTTCTCAATTTCCTATAAACACCCCACAAACTCTGAGAAACACTAAAGACACACACAGAGTAGCTACTTTATTTTAATGCTAAGCAAGAATGGAAATTAACTTTTGTTGCTGAACAGAAGAAAGGTCCTGCAGCGAAAAAAAAAAAATACTGTTTGTCTGACTTATTACAGAATTCAAAGATTAAATTACCTTTGGCTAGAGCTGTATCAGTCTTTTTTCTCCTTAAAATAATCATATCCTGAGTACAACTGTGTAGGTACAACAGTGGGACACGGCTCCTGACAGTCTAATCATTGGTTCATCTAACGATGTTCACAGGGAGTCGAAATGCTGCTGTTAAATCACTGCCCTGCCCCATTCTAAAAAGCCACCAGGTGAGTTGTTTCAGTGGTAATAGCAATGGCAAACAGCACAAAAGAACTCATAGTCAACAGATCTGCACAGAAAAACATCGCTGCAGAAGCAATATTGATTGCAGCAGGCAAAAAAAAAAAAAAATCAGATGTACTCTGCATTACACTTACACAAACCCTGTTATGTAACATGGAATAATATTATATTTCATGGACATTCATTCTCATGACAAAACTCTCTCTAAATCTAGGTGCTGTTAATTTTCTGTACTGATCTACAACAATTTGAATCCATATAACATGTTCACTATAGTAACTGTTACACAAAGGACATTGATCTTCATAGAGGAACCCCTTTTTTTTTTTTTTCACAAGCATACACAAATTCTGCAGAAAATTCTATTTCCATCATGCAAACTCATAAACAGGAGGAAAAAAGAGTGGAGAGAAATGAAAACAAAACCAAAGACAAATCAAGCAACTTGATCTTTTTGTTTTTTCACTCTTGGAAAATAATAGTAATGAAAGAAATTATGACCCTTTCGTTGTTCATAAATCATCTCCAACCTCAATAATTGTGATTTACGTTCAGTGTTACAGTTTAACTACCATTTATGGGTGTCATGGGTAAAACCATCAAATTTATGGTGACAATCATTAGTGATTTCCATTTCTAACAAAAGTGTTGTTTAAAAAAAATCAGAAGCTTCTGCATTAAAAAAATTGACATAATTACAGAGAAAAAGTCCCAGATGAAACAAAAGGTATCAAAAGCAATATATTTAAAAATATTTTGTAAATTAAGACAGTTTTTGCAAAAAATATTAGAATTCATAGTTGACAACTATCAGTTCTTCTTTGAGACTCAAAAATAAAAGAGCAAAGGGGCAGTTTTGGCACAGATTTCCACATCCAGTCATTTCTTAATGTTTTGTAGAATATCTTGTATTTTTACAAGGTTTAGCCTCTGGAACTTCCCTCCCAGGACATCCAGACCACATACAACCTGACAGTAATGGCACTTCATTTCATGAACAAGCCTTTCATCAAACAAGTATTAATTTCTGCCACAGAGATAATTTATTCTTTATGTATAATTGATTTGTGCCTGCACTTAAAAATGTCTTTTGAAATCCATATTATAACTGATACTGTCATATAATAAAAAGCAACACTTTTAATTTAAAGTTAATTATTTTCCATTATTCAGCATTAGTAGACAAGGCAAGAACTCTAGCTTAGTGCCAGAACATAAAAGAAGTTATTCTGGACTTATAATACATGGGTTTAACAGCTTAATGTCAAGAAGCAATACTGTAAATTAAAATTTGAGTAAAAGGATTATGATATCTCATATTTAGAAATTTCACATGACTACAGATAATTGAGGCAAGTGAAATATTTTTGCAGCATTGTCCTGAAATCTGCAATTATGAAGGAAGTATTTCTATAGCAGTAGCACAATATTCTGTAATAACACTTTATAGCTGTAACACCACTGTGGCAGCTGAGGCTTGCTACAATACACCACTGCATTTCTCAAGGGTTGTAGGAGGTGTTCCTGTTTCTTGATTCCTTTTATCATTACTGCAAGACAGCTCACTTCACCCACCTTATCTAAATCCCAGCTGGGATCTGGAAATCACAGGTATGGCACAGAAAGAGACCCTCAAACACTGCAAAGGTGTTACTTTTGAGGCCTCTTTTAAGTGACTCTTTCAGAAATAGAAACCACACGTGGGCAACACATGATTCCTTGCAGCTACCTCAGCTTTGAAGAACAGAAACACCTCGTAAGCCACGTGAAATAATTTCAGTGTTGACTTTCTGCAAACATAAAAAGTTTTCAAAATGAACCAAACACCTGGAAATGAGCATTATCTCGTTCTGAAGGTATCTATCCTCCCAAGGAAAATCATCCTCACAGTAGGCTAGAAGACACTAATATATTACTAAATTTGAGAGATGGAGAACTGTAATCCCTTATGGAGATTTTGGAAGGAATTTAGAAGACAGCTTTTCTGTGTTTTTGTGTTCCTTATGTCTCAGATTATGGTTATTCAAAAATCTCTGTCAAGAAAGTTGCCCTCAGGGAAGAGCTCTTCCTGGAAAGTTCCCATCAGAGAACACAATCAGAATTACTCCACAATCTGCATTCTTTTGTGTATTTGTATGTGCACTTACCATTCTTTTTTTTTTTTCCTCATCAGCTTGGAAAATACTGGCTTTTGTAGCTGGTCTTCTTTTTGAGGTCCAAACCCCCTTAACATCCCCACCCCCTCCAAAAATCTTCTATTATTCCCTTCAACTCCTCATCAGGAGCTGTCTTAATGGGAAGAGAAAAACTCATTTCACTGACCTAATTATGTGAGTGTCCTTGTTGGACTGAGACTTATTTCCAGTCATAACCCCTTGTCTCAGTAAGATGGATGAACAGCTCCAGCCTGTTTGCTTCCTTCTGGAATATTCCACTGCACCTCAGTGCTCTCCCAGAACCCCAACTTAAAGACATTTATTACCCACACACCCTTCACTGCTGGCTCTGGTCTGCTTTGGATGCCTGACTGGAGAGCTCTCAGAGCTTTCAGGGATATTTAAAGAAACCAGCTCACATTTACCACTGCCAAAGCAGAAGCCTGCAAGTCCGTGAGCCCCACGACATAAATCTCTACATTTGTGGCATATGGTTGCTTTTTTTTTTTTTTTGACAGAATGTGTTGGGATTTTTCAGTCAGTCAATCGATTCTCCCTTCACAGATTGCAATCATTTCATACTCTCATATTCCACATCCAATGTACCATCGCCACTGATTCAGCTACAAAAGGGTTTAAATCTCATTTTAAGGGTATTCACACACACACACACACACACACACAAATACAGTGGAACAGACCACTGGCAATGCTCTTAACAAACTTTCAATCACATTAATTAACACCAAATTAGCAGGGCAGCTCTGTGCCCACAGAAGTTATGTAGATGACTTCATCTGTACAGACAGATGAACCATCACATCCAAGTTCCTTCAGCAGGCACAGGAAGTTTTCAAAATAATTGCCCTTTAGTCATTACAGGATTACTTTTATTTTAATGGATGCTGGTGTGTGAAGGAGAACATAGAAGCAAATTTTATTTCTGAAATGTCTGCATCAATAAAGGTACCTAATTGAGGTATTCATTAAAATATACAAAGTTAGCTTAACAGGAAAAAAAAATCTACGAAATATTATTACATTTCCCCATTAAACTAATTTCATTTGGTTATAACGCAAATCCTAATAGGAGGATATTATTAACTAGTTCAATTTCAAAATGTCTTCTCATGTTTATTTTTATTATGTTACTAAGCAGAGTAGCAATTGACCTAATTTCTTGTATTCAATAGCATTTCTCAATCTGTTTAAAAAGGGGCAGTGGTCTACTACTGTCCATAGGCCCTGAGTGTGCTGCCATTTCAAAAATTACAGGAGAGCTCAAATTTGCATCAATTTCACATCAGTATTCAAAACTGTATAGAATTTATTGCTCAGATCAGTAATTTCACCTATAGTTTTACAATTTATGAGGTTGATATCTAGGAGTCCCTTGTGAATAGAGAACAGGTCTCTATTTCAGTTGGGCTCCTGCTCAGCTGGGTATTTTTGATTATTGTTTTCTTTCACATTTTACAGACATTTTCATTAGGATTTAAAATAATTATTGATGAAAAACTACAAAGCTGTGTTTAACAGCCTCCCAAAATGGAAAGAGAAGGACTTCCACAACAAATCACAGTAATTCCTGACTTTCTGTGAAGATGTTCTACTCAGACCATAGAAAACAATAATATTTATGGTCCCACTGGCAAATTCAAATTCACAGCATCTCTGTTTGACCTGGACACAGCTGCCTAGCATGAGCCACTTAAGGAAAGTTATGCACATTTTGCTAATTCTGGGCTGCCCTGAGCCCCAGCAGTCCCCAAACGTTCCACGTGTGCCACCAGCAGAGCAGGACACAGCATTCCAAACAGCACCCCATGGACACATCACTGTCTGCATGGCAGGGAACAAGACATCTCCACACCCACTGCCAGCTGCATTTATCTGGGTTTCTAACCTTGTCTGAACACTGTGGGGCAGGAGTTCAGCACCAAGAGCCCAAGGAAGAGCCTGCAAACAGTTGTAATCCCTGCAATCTGCACAAAGTAGCTCCTGAACACAGCTCTGTTCCTTGGCACTGTTAATTATCACCTCTGAGCCCTCCCTTCTCCCCCTGTTGGTGTTGGCATCTCCTCCCATCCCTTCACCTGCAGCTTTTTCTCTGCATCCCTCATCTCTCAGCCAGCTCTGCATGTTCTCTGCACTGGGTCTCATCTGATCTGCTAAACTCTGATCTGTTCCACACAGGGTGTTCATCAGAAAAATCAACGCTGACAAATTTTGCAGTCCAACCTACAGGTGTGGTTCAAACCCCAGAATGTTAGCTAAGTTTATTCAGTGCCAAATTAGGATGTAACCTAGTGGAAAACCAAGTTATTTCTGTGAGTAATGCCTGAACCATTCTCCTCCCCAGATTAATCAAACAAACCAAATAAAGATTTTCCTAATAAACAATGAAAACATAACGTCATGCTAAGAAAAATTAAAATAAATACTAAAAATATTTTAAAAACCCACATAAAACTAAGTATCTTCATAAACTGGGGTTGACCACTATTCACACATTTTTAGTTCAGTGCAGAAGATCTCAAAACGAAACATTTTGGTCACAGGGGTCATATCAGTTTAAAAGCTTCCATCTGCTCTGCCATATTGATTTTCTAATGCATATAACATGTTAAAATGAGCATGGTCAATAGTTCAGCAGACCATACAAATCAGAGGCCAGAAATGCTGCAAAGATTATCTTGATGCTTCACCAATCACAAGCATGGCCTAATGTCAGGAGAATAAAGGGATTTAATTCAATGCCGAGGGATTAAGTTTTATACTTTACTACAAGTAAAGTTAAATACTACATAAGCAATTACAATAAGTGGACTATACCAGGAAGTCCGTGCAACTATTAATTCTGAGGAAAATGGTATTTCAGTTGGAAGGTGGGTATCAACAATTAAAATGTTAGGCAGTCTCACCTGCGCTTCCCCTGATGTGGCAGGCAGGTGGAGAAAAGGCTGACAATGTGAATAATAAAGGAAAAAACTTGTAACAAATCTCTTCACAAATCTCTTAATGAGCCAAGCACACTATTCTTTTATAATCTGGTCCATTTACTGTGGCTCATACAATACACCTGTTGTCAGAGTCCAATTCTAAATAAAAGTGTAAGAAGCTAACAACACAAACTTGTTTGAGCCTCAAGCCTTTACAAACACCTGCTGTTACAAAATTAATTGTTAATTTTAAATCTAAATAGAAATGTTGGTCCAAACAGGAATCACTTTGCTTGTTTGAAGGCAGAAAGGTGCTAGGACCAGAGTTGATGCAAATTACACCACAGAGTTTGCCTGGCACAGAGAAGCTCCAGAGCACACCTCTCAAAGTGAGCACTGCTCCACCAGCCTCACTACGTAATCAACCACAGATTATTCGCACATGAAAGATTTCATACTGTATTTAAGATTGATTTCTGTTGGCAGCTGTGGGAAATGTTATTATTTTTCCCCAGTGGAAGTTATTCCAGGTGTCCTTCCCCGGCTGTCACCTAGCTCAGAACAATTATAATCCAGTGGTGGTTATCTGATTACACAAACTTCTCATACTCTAAGCAAAGAGCAAGATAATACCAGAACCTACGAAACAAATTATTTGACTTCCAAAGCTCTGAATCTGGTTCAGCTATTAATTAACTCAATGACTCTTACAGCATCTTCTTGCATTACTTCTCATGTATCAATGTATGAGAAAGTAATGAGGGAAATTTGCTTGTTGATGCATTTATCTAATAGTTCATTATCATCATCAGGGGTCAAAATATTCATCACCCTCATGTAATAGGAAAGGAAAAAAAACAAAAACACTTGCAACACGAAATAAATGCTGGCAATTAGTGGTACAAAGATGAAACACCTGGATATATAGTGAAACAATCCCTTGTTCCACTCAGACACCTGTGTAGGTATCTGGTTCAGATACCTACTGAGATAAAATAAAGAATAACGTCAATGATATTCAGTTTGAAATTAGAAGTGTAATTAACTGAGAGAAGCTGATATTATGTCTGGGCTGACTGCATGGATCTGCAGCTCAAACATTTATCTTACCACTTCAAGGAAATACTCCCAAACTCTCCCCTGCTGCTCAGTTGTGTGTTACTGATGCTGTGGTCACTTGAGGTCCTGCTTGTTTGTTTCTGCTTTTTTGCCCCAACAGACGAGGGGATCCAAAATCTGAATTTAACTTCAGAAATTGTCATTACATATCTGAAGACATAAGGTGAATAATTTGCTCTTTTACTTTGTTATTGTTGAGCCAGTACCAGAGTGACTGTTCACCTCAGTGTACTGTGTGAGTATGACTTGTTAAGAAAATACAAACTTATTTGAATATCATGGACAATCAAAACTCCAATGAATTTCACGGATGTGATCTACATGCTGGTTTCCAGGAATGGTGGAATGATAAGATTTGCTCACAAAAATTCACTTGTGTGGGCCTGTGATGGGCAATACCCATCTACCGCAGCCTTAGGTATTTAAAACCTCAGAAACAAACAGCAGAGCCTGTAAAATAGTAGGGAAAAACAAGCAAACAAACAAACAAAAAACCACACACACACACACAAAACCCAAAACAAACAAAACTCCATACTTTGATAATTTTTAAATGCTAGAATCCTGCAAATGCTGATCTATTTCCACAAAGGGCAAATTCAATATGAAATATAATTAATTAAGAAAATGAATGTTAGTTTTCCACAATAACACGATACAGCCAAAATAATGGAACCAGTAGTGTATCTTTACCAGAAGGTTTCTGAAATATTGGTTTTACCTCTATCCCTGCTCCAAACTTCAAGTAATATATGCAGAGGTGCTGTTCACATCCCAAAGATTCTGTATGGATAAGCAACAGACATTATCCAGAAAAGAGGAGGAGCCAGGGAGTGTCTCGAGGGTAGCGAGGTCATCACATAACAAAGCAGTAATCACAATAATAAAATATTAATAGCAGCACTCCCCTAAGCTTCCTTAGAAATTTGTGTCCATAGAATGCTGTGGATCCATCCAATACCAATTCTGGACACACTGCTGTGGCTCCAAACTTTTTATGTGGCACAGCACAAATGCAGTTTATCCCAGCAGCAAATTCCATCTATTTATGAAGGTTGTTCAATGTCTTCACTGCTCACTGATACAGGAATGTTCATATCTGCAAGGCCTTTGTGATTCCCCCTGGTATGACCTGACTGGCAATTCCAGTTTCTTTCTGGAGTATTTTAACCCTTTACACAAATAGGTTTTAATATGCTGCTGCGTTTTTTTGCCTACAATATATCTATTGCTGCATTTTTTCCTAGGTGTTTTATCTAACCGAGAAAAGAAGCTCAGAGAAATGGGTTTGCTTACAATTGAGAAGCTGTGATCAAAATATCTTTCCTTCATTCTTGCTAATATTTTTCCCTGTCTCTAATAAGTATTGGGAAAAAGTATTTGAAACAAGAAACCGCAATGACTTCTTGTTGTTGACAAAGTTGTCAAGATTTCTTAATTAAAAAAAAAAAAATCAAAGCAAAACATATCTTTAACAAAGATTTCTACATTGGAAACTCACTTCTTACCCTTTAGTGAACAATTTGTTATGGAGGCTTCATGCTCCTGTCTCCTAATTGACACATTTTTTATATCCAGAGTGTTTTTCTCTTTCTTTGAATATATCCTGTCAGGCAGGACTTACATACAAAACAAAATTAATTTGCTTGAAACCCTAATTTGATTCTGTTGATAAAAGAAAAAATATTCTGTCAAATGACTCAAACCATTCTGTCAACAAAACATCCCTGGCTACTTTCAGATCTTTTCTGCAGATGCAATTTGCAAAACAATATCTTTGCTTGAAAAATAGTTCATAATTTTCAAATAGGTGTAGGAGCCTTCTGTGCTGAAGTGCTGAATGCCTTTGTGAGCACCTTCAACTCCCTCTGAAGGCCCAAAGTTGTGCATTTTGCAGATTTATATCCTCAGCCATCACATGAATTACAATGTGCTCTGTCACGCCTTGTCTCAGTCTGTCTCTGGCATTTCTAGCTTTTATTACTCCATATCCTAGAGAAAGGTTTATCAGACAAAATAGACTCTGGTTATCTGTTGGTGGCTTTAAAATAAAAGCCACATTTACAAATGAGATAATGTTATCTATCTTCCTGATTTTTTGTAAGAACTCATCATTCTTGTAAAATTTCATAGCGCCCTTTAGCTTCTCTAGCAAATTGCTGTTCAAGAGAATTAGCTCTGGGCAAAGCAGAAACTCTCTGGTATTTCAATACAGTGAAATAATTTCACAAAATTGCACTTGCAACATATTTGGGGGAAGCATTATTTATTTATTATTCACTTTGCTTTTATTTCTGCGTCAGAAATTCGTATCTGAGAGAGGAAATGATAGCAGAGATCAATGCCATGGTCATTTCACAAAGCCTGATTGTATTATTGGAAGTAATAATTTTCAGAGGAAGAGTCTGAAAAATGAAGCAAATTCACATCCACTTAGACACAGCAACAGTGGCTGTTCAGAAGTCTCATATTTTTGATTTCTTGGGTTTTGTTCTTCATTTGAATGTTAAAAGGGATAAGTTTGAAGGAAGTCTAAATATGAATATTGACTGCATTGGATATCTCTGCAAGCAACATCTGCCAGGGCTCCAAGGTTCTTCTTCAACTTTATTCATGTCTAAAACATTTTCCTGGCACAAACCTATAGGATATGCATGTTTTTTACACAGCTTCTAAATTATTGTTCAGTTTTTAGAGTTATAAGTGAAAGCCCAGATAATATTTTACTCTTCATTCTTTAGCTCAAAGTATGGCAGATGAAACTTGATTCTGGCATTGAAAGGAAATACCACCTATAGCAATTTAACCCTGAAATTTAATGCTGCCAGCAAGAGCACCATAATCTTCATTATCTTCAACTGCCTATCTTTACACTTCATATTAGTGACCAAAAAACATGTGGTTTTTGTTTGTTTTTTTTTTTTCTTTTAAATGAACGTATTTCAACGTATTTCTCTTCTTTAAATAACATATTTTAGAGGTCCCAAATGATTAGAAACATAAATGCCATGAACTTCAACCAGGCTTGCACTCATGAATCTGCGGACTCATGGAACGCAACTGCCTGAAGAAACCACATTTACTATAAATTTCACCCTCTTGTAAAGCTACTTTAGCCAGCACAATGAACCCTTCAATCAAAAACAAACAAACAAACCTGAAAATGGGTCGAGAGATAAAAAATCTGCTGAGATAACAGCACTATGTAAATCAGAGCAGTTGTGATGAATGCAGTGGAGGAAAGCCAACCCCGAGACAGTAAAGATCTGTCCAAATATATTGAGGAAATCAATGAAAATTGAGTGCTGTTGTTTTCTCACACACCATAATAATATGATTTTAAGATCAGCTGACCTTATGCGCTTAATTAATGCACTAAAGATGTTTGCTCTGGAGAGAGGGGTACAAGCTATTGATCAAGAGATGCTGAGAGAGCTCCAGTTTGTCACGTCAGGCAGAATTCTGAAGGACAGACCATAGTCTCCCAGTTCCACAATGTGATACAAAGATATCCCACTCAGTTCAGAAGTGTCCTTCAGGGCTTTGTCAAACCTTCACATGCCCCACATGACTTTGCAGAAGATGTTAAGACTTAGAAGAGGAACACATGCACCCCTTCACAAAGAAAACCTTGTGTTCTGCCTGCCAGGAGAAATAGTGGAAAATAAATGCTCTGTGGAAGACAGCTGTGCTCCCCTCTTCATCCTCATCAGGCTGAGAGAGGAAGATAATAATACACAATCATACACAATAACACACAATAACACAATAATACGCAATAATACACAATAACACACAATAATACACAATAATACACATGGGGAATCTGTCAGGAAATCTCTCAGGTGGGACTGGGCCTAAGATAAATTCTTACACAAACCAACCTCTGCCTGTGGCCTAGTTCTGAGCAGCTCAATGATTGCTGTGACATTGTCCGTGACATTAGAGGTGAAAGGTAACAAAAACCAACTCTGTGATGTTTCCTTCAACTCAACTATTTCTTTTATTTCAGGATTCCCAAGGGAATTTTATCCCTGCTTTTTAATTTAACAAATCTGGAATTACTTGGTCCACAGTAATTGATGCAGTGCTCATCTCCTCAGTGCATGTATAAAAGCTTTCTCCAAGATCATATTAATTTTTTTTTTTAATCAGGCTTTGAGTTCTTTGCTTTGTCTTTTTTTTTTTT
>VYXD01006604.1:368335-393319 GCA_013397195.1 Hylia prasina
AAAATTATAATAATTTGAAGGAAGGGGGGTTTACATTCTCCATTCTAAGGAAACTCCAGTTTTCCCTAGCGGATACCTGTCTTCTAAACCAAGACAGGAGGTAGAGATGACAGATCTGCAGAAAACTGACTTTGGTGTAGCCTGAAAGTCAACTACCAAATCAGCTGTTGCCACCACCAAGGAAGATCTGCTGATTGCAGCACAGATTGGGCCACAGTCATTATTTATCTGTGTAATCATTGCCTAATATTATACAAATGCCTATTTTTATAAGCAGAAACTGGGATTCTCACTACTCCAATACTCTGATTTGTAGGACCCAGTTATTCTACCTAGGAAATAAAAAAACAGAGTGACAATCAGCTTACTCCAAGCTGGGCCAGTTATGGAGCCACTTGATTTTGAGTGTGACAAGTTGGAGTATGATACAAGAAAAGTACTGGAAAGGAAATGGTTTTTGACAGGCTCCCACTTATGGGAAAAGGGAAACGTATCTATTGTTTTGGGTACTGTTATGAAACAGCCATTCGAGTCTCCAGAGTCTTTTTTCAGGATTCCAGGGAAATACTGGAAGGCTCAAACTTTCTTTTCTCCAGGGTTTTTTATTAGAAGACATCCATTCAAATTGAAGCACTTCAATAAACAGCCAGGCAGAGTTAGTTGCAAGTCCTCAAGGTACCACAAACCATGAGTGTTTAGTACCTCAAAACTATTAAACCCAGCACAGATTCATTCTTTAGTGCAATGTAATGATTAATTACTCTTTTTTCCTTTTTTTTTTTCCTTTTGCTACATGCCCCACAAATTTCTTTATATAACAATCATCAACCACTTTTTATCAAAGGCCTCTCTGACTATCCAACAGATGATTTTTTCCTTACTCCTTTATTGTTACTCACTCGTGTATTAAGGGTGTGTAACAATAAAGGATTAATTTAATGATTTATGTAATAAAGAGATATCAAACATATTGTAACAGAAACTTTGTCAATCCAGAGGAAATTTTGTAATTTTGGTGATGGCAGCTTCAGCACCTACATTCTGGTATCTTACAATAATACACAGAATAACATTACTGCCAGTGGAAATTATTTTAAAAAAATAATTTTATATTGGAAGACAAAATATGTTCTGTCTTACACAAAAGTCCTTTGACAGCTAATTTTAAGCATATGTTAAAATGATTTTTAATCTCATGTTCGAAGCTTCTATATTGATAATGTTAATCACACTTTCTCTACCTCTTCCACAGTATTTAATGTCTTTTCCTTTTTCCAATGACTTTGCCACAGATATTTTCTTTGATTTGTTATGTTATTGATTCAAAGAAAGAAACATCAGGTAGAACATTTGTAATGTATTTTTCACTTTCTACTATCTGTATTTATTTATATATACTGTGATTTATTTATTTTGGCAACAAAGGACTTATTGATACATTTGCTATGTAACTTTGAAGAGCAAGTCAAGAAATTAATTTCTTTTGAGATCATTTTTTTATTATATAAACTTCTGAAAACCATTATAAGATAAAAAAATAAATTCAGTATAAATTTAGAAATCACAGATCTAGATACATAAACCTCATTGGGAATGATCTTTAGAGTTTATTCTGAGTTGTCAGGGCTCAAACAAACATCTTGATATCTCTCATAATGGAAACAATTTTGGTTTCCCTTTCTAGATGTGCTCCTCAGTCTTGACTCCCTCATGCTTTCCTAGGGTGGGTTAACAAAGAATTTCCTGCCAAGAACTACCCTAAAATCCCACAGAAAGACTAATGTGCACGTATATTGGCATATGGTAACAAAAGCTAATAGAAGGATGAGGAAAAACAGCAAATAAGATATATATAATAAGGTTGGGAATGTATATTGAATAGTTCTTGTGAAACACTGAGAGCTCTACAGAAAACAGACTTAAAATAAATAGTTCTCCTCTCCTTTTGCCCTAAAGTGAGACTTCATTTTTGTGATTTTGTATCACTACCCAATTGCTTTCAATCTAAACCGGCTTTCTGGTTGTAAATTAATAATTTTGTAAAATAGAAATAGCATTAAGCTTAGAATTTGAGAGAATCTTGAAAACAGAAACACTGGGCTTTCCAAAAGCCCTTCCATTTACTCTGTAAAGCAGCAAGACAAGCACTTTCTTCCTTCATAAAGTGGAAATAAAAACCGCAAGACTAATTTTAAAAGTCACTTGAGTACAACTGCTGCACAGACACATTTTACCTTCAAATTCCTCCTCCCATGGCCACTACACATTCAGACTGCAGCCAGCTGTCTGACATCCTTCTTTCTGATAGCTCCTCGTGAGGCATCCCTGGAAGTCCAACTCTCCCACTGTTACAAGCCATCTTTATCCCCCTTCCCTTGGTTGTAATGCACTGGTGTATCCCAGGAGCTGCCAAGGAACTGAAGGAGCCTTCTGGAATGTAGCAGAGCTCCCTAGGGCTTGTTTATAGATGAACATTGGGTTGGAATAACTCAAGATGTGAATTTAAACCACGGAAGCAAAGCCAGCAGAGTACAATCAAGTTATTTTCTGATTTCATTGAGAGCTGGCTGTAAAAAAATAAAATAAAATAAAATAAAAAAATTATCTGGAGAAAATTAGTAGGTGTCATACAAAAACCTGTGTATACATTGAAGTCACCCACTGCAACACATCAGGCTACTACTGGTGGGTGGTACAAGTGGGAAAAGCATGGATTTGGACAGGCTGGAGAAGCAGGCTGCTTGGGAAGCTCACGGAGCTCGTGAGGGCCAAGCCTTGGATGTGGGCTGGAGCAGCCTCATGCAACAGCACAGGCTGGGCGGGACATTCATTGTCTCTCCCTTGCTCTGCAGGTCAACACATTGATTTTTCTTCTCTGATGGGTGCTTTTCCTGTTATCTTTGTTACCCCTCAGCCTGGCTCTGTGCTGGTCTCCAGGTTGTTCTCCCTTAATTAACAAGCACTCCTTGACAAAGCACTGGAGTCATTTACAGCCCTGGGACCTCTGGAATTATCCTGTGCTTGCTCATGGCCAGAGCACACCAAGGGATGGGTGACACCCTGTCCTCAGATAACCGTACAGCAGGAATAAACCCACCAACCTGCAATTTTTCACTAATTCCAAATGAAGCTTATTTCAGAGCATCTCTAAATTCAGCCTTACACTACAAAAGTATATTCATTCACTACAGAAAGTTTTCCAGCCCAGGAAATTAACTTACTCTGCCATCACATTTGAAGTGATGCTATAATCATTCTCTTCCTTGCATAATGTGTGTCTGATTACGAAATCCTGATTACAAGGGTAAGCAAGATCCGAGGGCACTGCCTATGCTCGTGTGTCAGCTCCTAAAAAGATCTCTAAACATGACAATCTATCAGGACTAATGATATCAAGGAATGGATGAGTCTGGCTACACTACATGTCACAAGGAAAAAGAAAATACCTAAATCTACTTTCTTAAAGGCATTTACAAGAACAAAACTGTGCTTGTGAGAGAAATAAAATGGGAGCATAAGAATGTTGGAAAAAACAGTATTTCAACATCTGATTTCTAGTGTGAAAAAGAGTTGAGGGTTGGGGGGTTTTGTTTGTTTTCTCTACTTTTAGCTAAAACTGAGGGTTCAAAACACAAACTGTTCATATAGTAAACTTGAATTGTAAGCAGAGAATTTTGATGCACCTGTAAGATTTTCTCTCATCTCCTTTGGAACTGAAAATTCTGTCAAGACTTGTGTAGTGACTTAGGATCTCAGTTTGAGGCAGTGTATTCCAGAGGCATTAAAAACTGGGCTGATTTTCCATATGGTGGGATAAATTTCATACAAGCTTTAATATCCGATAAGATCTTGAAGTATCACAAAGGTTTTTTAGTCCTTCTTTAACACCATACAGCTGACATGACCAGTGTTTTGATCACAAAAAGGCAAACAGGCACACCTGTATATGCAGAACTCACTGTCTCAATTTCAGATTCAACAAAATTTCATAACTTATAAATGTTATCTGATGGTTTTCTTGCATATGAAGGGAGAAACAGCTAGCTCTGATCTGCTGCTTCTCATGGCAGAGCTGTTTATCTTGACAAAAATTTAATATTTAATACAATAAATTATTTACCCTCTAAAAACTACAAACAAGAACTTAACTTCAACAAGAAATTTATCCCACTTCTCACACCTAAAACTGCAAAGCACAGAGGATTTTGTTAAAAATCTGCCTTTCAGGAAGTTTTTAAAAACACACAAGAACATTCTTTTTTTTTTTTCCTGCATGACACGGCCATGAAACGGAGCTGCCTGGTGTGAACGTAGCAAAAGAATAGCCAGGAAAAACCACTCTATGGAAACAAGTAGTATTTCTTTTATAAAAGAGGGGAAGTTTTTTAAAACAGGCAGAATGCAGAGCGAAGTGTGCTGTAGAGCTTTTGTCAGGGCTTATTTCAGCTCACCTGAATAGCTCATCACCGCTCTGGCAGTCCGAGGCAGCAGAACTATTCCAACAGTTTGCTACCCTCCTTTGTACCATGCATTTTGTGCAGTCCACTCTTTTCCAAGTGCAGTTAGTAGATAATAACTACAGCTGGGTAAAGATAACAATGCCTTTTCCCCATCCTGTGTCTATGAAGATAACAATCACACTGGGCCAAATTAGGAGCTCTGCCATAAATAGCCCACAAGTCTCACTATTCCAGCTCTTCGGTGTACTGGGTTTCTTTAATAAATTCAGAAGTTTCCCACCATTTGTGTCAAATGCAATATTTCAAAGCAGCCCTGCACTACAGAGCAGGGCTCCAAAAGGAAAATATACTTCCCTGTGCAGAGAGGAAAGCGAGCCTGCCTAGTGCAGCCTGAGCTGTGCTTTGATGTAGCTTTTATGCACTCCTCTCTTTCATTTACCCGAAGTTAACCAACCGATAAACAGAAAAAAATGTATCCAGGAAACCAAAGATTATTCACTGGGGAGAACAAATTACAAAACTGTTCTTCATGCCCGGTAATCACTTAAATCACAAACCATTAGCAGCAATCACATTGATCAGAAAACAACTCCCATCCCCAAGAAGGAGCCATTGTAATCCCTCAGGATGCAGACTATTAGCAGGTGGATAATTTAGTGCTGCTAATAAATAATAATTTCAAAGGGCTACTTAAAAATAGTATTGATGGCCACTTTACTGTGAAGTTTTGACTACTGAACAAAGCAGGATTTTAGCTAAACCACTGCAGTGGAGCTCCACAGATAATAAAGGTGTGGTAAGAATTTAGTGCACATACTGCAAGGACTTTGAAGAAAATATATTGAGAGATAAAAACGTTCAACTGCAATGTGTGGATAAATGTTCCACCCGAACATCACAAAGCACTGGTGATCAAACCTCTATTTATTAAACTGCCAAGATGCATAAACATACACACATGAAATCTCACATTTACTTCAGAATCTCAAAAAGCCAGAGGATACAGACACTGCCATACATTTCCATGGTATAAAAAAGTTGCTTTGGATTTTGAGGAGTATCCAATGAGATCCTCCCCAGTCAACCTTGAGAAATTCCATTTCTTAGCATTACTGACTTTTTCGTGTTCTTTAAATTTCTGGGATGATGGATTTATGAGGTACCCAAAGAGATTACTAGAATATTTAATGTAACATCAAAGATTTTGTCTCTTCTGTACCTCACCCCTGTTCCTGGTGCCAAGAGCATCCATCTCTGCAGTGGGTACCTGAGAAAGTGCTTGAACTTAACAGCAACACTCTTGATCAAAAAGGAAAGCAAGAAAATGGGCCTCAGGATAAGCCAACATAAATAACTACAGCTAGAAATGAAAAATAGGAGGAGAAAAAAAAGGTCAGAGAGAAAAAAAGCAATAACTGATAAGAAACAGTATCTGAAACCAGCTGAAATAACTACACAAAACATACCATCTTCCTTTCTCTTTGAATACTTTTAAATGCTTTCAATGTAGGTCTGCCTTTGCTGCAACCCACCAGATATAAATGAGCTGACATCACTTAGTAATATGATGTTTGAATGCTGCATTCAGACACATACGGATATAAAAGAAAATAAAGATACAGCATATCAAGTTTGAAAACCATAAAACAATCTTTGAGAGTAAGAATGTGGAAACAAGTGGCTAGAGATGAAGAAAATCCTACAAGTCCATAAATAATAATCATAGGAATCACTGCTTAATTTAGTGCCTTTGACATTTCTGTTATCTGATCCTGGTCCTAGAATGCTCCACAGAAAATCAGAATTTAATATTGAAGATAAAACCAATAGCCTGCTATAACTACATTAAGTCAAATTAAATTGGTATTTCTGTTCTTCCTGGTATGTAACCATTTGTTACAGTAAGCAGTCACAACATGCAGGGCTGAGCACGTGGCATTGATTCTCCAGCCTTTGTAGGGCTGGCACAACCAGCTGGTGACAGAAACAGACAGCCAGCAGCTCTGAAATCTGCCCAGAATGTCTGAGCTGCACTGCAGGAAATGCCCAAAGCTTTCCTGGGCAAGGGGGGCAGGAGGAGAAGCCCTTTGAGGGAGCACAGCCCAGCCCAGCCCTGCCAGGTGCAGTTCATTCCACGAGCACCACAATCCTTGCATTAGGTTCACCCATGTCCCTTTTGGATCTGTTCATGAATTACCTGTCCAGAGGTTCCTTCAATCCCTTTCTAAACCAGCTGAACCCATCTTTCCATCTCCTGTGTCAACAGATTGCTGAAGTTTTCCATGCAGAAGTACTTTATGTCTCCAGAGAGGCTGTGGTTGCCCCATCTCTGGAAGTGTGCAAGGCTGGATGGAGCTCTGAGCATCCCAGCCCAGGGAGAGGTGGCCCTGCCCATGGCAGGGGAGGTGGAAGAAGATGAGCTTAAAGGTCCCTTCCAACCCGAGCCATTCTGTGATTTAAAGTCATGTCTTTCCAGTTTTGATTAGTGCCTCTAGCTCGATTATTTGATTTGTTGAGTAAAACCTCCTATTTACTTTATTTGCTGCCTTTATGATTCCATGATTGTCAATTTCGCCACTGCAAAACCTTCTACTCTCCAAAGTGGAGAATTTCAGCCTTTTTAGCCTTTACCTACAAAGAGACTGCCTCCATTCTCTGAATTACTTTATCTGTGATCTTCTATAACCTAACTTTACTGTGTCCTTCTTAGAACACTCGAGATACGAGCATAAGGCTTTAAATAGCCTTTATCTCTTTCTCAATACTTTTCCTGATAATGCCAAAGAATTTTTTTGAGAACAGGTATTCACTGAGCCAGCGATTCAACAAACTGTTAGCAGTGTCTCTAAGTTCTGCTTTCTGAAATCTGTCAGCATCTTATCAGGTTTAGATAAGATTTTTTTTTTTCTCCAGATTCATTACATTAAATTTATCTGCACTGAAACTCATATGGCACTTTTTTGCTCATTCCTTACACCCTGTGTAGTCCTTCTGGCACAGCATTAGCCTACCCAAAAGAGCCTGCTCATCTGCAGCCTTGGAGCCTTCACTGCATACAAAATCACTAGAATTTAATTTTCTCCTTTGCAATTCAGTCTGTTTCTCTGCTAATTTTTATGAGAGGCGCCCACCGAAGTCTTCAGCATTTTGCACAATTATGACTATTGATTAGATTATGCTTGGATTGGAAACGACTTTTGAGCTATCTGCCTGTTACTTAGGTTCCTAAACCCAGCTATAATTTGTCCTTAGCTAACATAAGTGCTGGAAACAACCACAGTATTTTAGACATCATCTCCCAGCTCTTTGTACCTCCAACTACAAAGAGGAATGGAGTAATGGTGTGTGGAACTTCTCCCACAGGCTGAATTCCAGTAAAAGTGAGGCCTCAAAGATAACGAAGACTGGGTCAAGGCAGAGTCAAATTATTTATGTGAATACCTAAAGCCCATTGCACCTATCCTGGCATCTCCAATGAGGAAATCAGTCAAGGTCTGTCAGTGTCAGCCCAAAATTCTCTAAGTGCAAATTTTCTTGGTTTTTTTTTCTGAATATTTAAAAACATCTAGAATGGATACATTAAAGACTGGAGATGGCAAATAAATAATTTTTTGAGAGAAACTTCAGATTTTAGAATCAAGTAAGTAAATTATAATCATTTCACTCCCTATTTCTTTTTTTTTTTTTTTCTCCTTGCCATGCTTTGACTGTTAAAGAGCTTTCGAGATTTTTTTTTTTTTTTTTTGATTATTTGTTTCCTGGGAATTTTTTGAGGAGGAGGAAAAAATGTTTATTAATCATACCTAAGTCAATGAAATACTTAACACTTCAAAATTTTGTAATGTTTTCATTCAGTGAAGGAAAAGCAGCATTACAGGGAAGATTTTTAGCCCCTCAGATATTCTCAACAGTAGCTGATGTTGGAACCCAGAACAAAACCAACTTCTCACACTTAGTTCAGTTCCCTGGGTCATTACTGTTATGTTCTCCATGGATCTGGGAATACAGACTTTTCTTCCCCTGGACTACAAGACAAGTGCACAGTGAATGGCAGAACAGACACCAGATAGCAATAACTGGGTGTTCTGTCAGGAGCAGCAACAACCAATTAATTAAATTTCTTCGTGATCAAAGTTCAGTAATAATGCTAAGTGACTTTTACCTCATTTATATTAAATCTTGGTGAGTAAATGTTGGGCAGGTCTCTCAAAAGGACACCTGCACCCCCATCTTGACAACAAAGCTTCCCCTCATCACAGGAAGACAGTGAGGAAACTTGCTCGCTTGGAAAACCGCGGATGTGACACAAACCTCTTTGCCATTACAGCACATCCCATCGTCTCAGAACGTTATTTTCCATTTTCTGGATGCTGCAAAACTCCCCTGTGCAGAGCAGAATGCCCTAAAGCCCTGGGAGTTTGGCAGTGACTGGTTCTTGTGGTGCAGCTTTGTTGTCTGTGACTGCAGGACCAAGCAGTGATCCCCCCTGCAGACGGGGTGGCTCTTTGGTGTGGTTTTTACAAGGAATGAGGCTTATCTGCTGCTAAAAGAGGTGCAGCTCCCAAGCCACCAGTGTGAGAGGCTGCTCTACGTTTGATGTTGGGAGTCTGATACGTTTTTTCATAGAAGGTCCTTCAATTCAATAATTCAGCTGGGTTACTACTAATGAAAAATAAATACAAGCAGGCAAACATACATTAAAATACAGGTAATAGCTTTCCACCAATACAATGCAACCCAATTCCACAGACATGTCTGTGTCTTACAACCTTCCCTGCTTTTTTTTTTTTTTTTTTTTTAATTGATAGTAGATAGGGTTTTCCAGAAAGCAAGGAGCAAACAGTAAACATTACATTTCTTCACAGCTCATTAGCTTCATATAATTTTATATTTCTACTCTTGATAGTATAGGGTTAAATTTTAGTAGCATAGGGATAAAATGTTTCTAAAATNTGTGATTATGTGTTTCTATGCTAACACTCTAGAAACACCATTTTATGCATGAGGCACAAACAGTGACCAGCTAACAACCACCACTGCAGGGTGGCATCAACAGTGGGACAAAAAGAAGAGCAAGGGTTCCATGAAGAAATGAGAGACCTTCCCAAACGAGAAACCTTCCCAAACCTGCCCCCAGTCATGAGAAGCATTCCCAGTCATTGGGATTTCCCATGTAACCAAATACTGGGCTGAAATGCTGCCACATCCAAATGGGTGGATTGACCATTGCTCAAATTATACTAAAACGAGCAGGGAAAAAGAAAAAAGAAAACAAACAAACAAACAAACAAAAAAAAAAAAAACCCAAACCAAACCAAACCAACCAAACAAACAAAAAAAAACCAAAAAAAAAAAATAAAAGAAGAAATTTGAAGCAACACTAAGACCAAATGGATGGAATTGACCATTGATCAAATTCCGCTAAAACCACTGCCAAGAAACCCTCAAAAAACCTGAAGCAATGGATTAAAAAACTAGTCAAATGCAATGTATATTCGTTGTCATCTATCTGTAAATGACACCATAATCAAATGTAGAGGCACTAAGGCTATGCAAAAATCTCACACACAAATGAAGAATGAAGATAATTCTGTTTCAAAACTGGTCTCTACACTGAACCCACAAGGATGAGGGGGATATAAATAAACACTTTTCAGAACAATTATTTTTTTTTTCTTCTAGAATTGCATATTCCTTCTTAAAAATTATACAGAATAGATAATTGCTGAACTTAACTTTAAGAAAAACTCTATCCTCTTCTCCCTTCCCTGAAAATTTCAGTAAAACAGTTTTCATAGACCTGCATGTTCTGGAAAAAGTTTCATCTGCTTCCCCTAGACCCACAAACAGTCTCATATTAGATTAGCAAATAGATTTAAAAATAAAAAATCAACAAGAGGAAGTTAACACTTACACAAAATATGTTTACTAACCACATAGGAAGAATTATTCACAAGGGAAAAATTCATTTTAGAAAGCTGAAATTGAATTTCTTTTCCCAGAATCTAATGCACTAAATCACTGAATTGTATTTTGGCTCAGGGCTAAATTGCAGCGCAGGTAGACACTGCAATACCAATTCTGACTTGAAGTGCTGTTCTGAAAATTCTGTGGAGAGACTGATGATTTTTAAGCAGAACTTCCAGAAGTGGAGAAAATTTATTTGAATCTCACCTTCCTGCAGACAGAGCTCTGAACCTCCCTGCTGATGGAAGAAAACACGGCCCTGTGTCAGACTGCCGTGTTCACCAGAATATTTCTAACTACAGCTGAGACAACTGGTGGGGAATCACGGTCAGGATAACTGCAATCAGCTCAGGAGACAGCCTTGGATTTATGGCCATCCCTCAACTCTTGCTCATGGCCTGACACCTTGCCCAGCTGTACAAAGATGTCACTGCTGCAGACGGGCACGGGAGACACGCATCCGTCACCTCCTCCGACCCTGCCGGGGACAGGAAAGGGAGGAACCACCCCCTGCCACAGCCAGTTCCAGTAATTAATGCTGCCTCACCTGCAAGGCTTAGATTTTTTGCCTCGTCGGATCTCTTTGGAACCTCTGCTTCTAATTTCATGCTCCGTTTTCTCCCACGGAGATCACAAGGGCTCTGTGGAAGGGAGCTCCGGCCTTGGGAGCTCCCTGGAAAGGACATGGCACGATGGATTTCTCTGGTCCCACACATTGCTACAGGCAGACTTTCAAATCAGGGATCAGGGCAAAAAGCAGCAACCAGCCCTTGTCTAACTCCTAGTTTTTATATCAGAAAGTGAACTTCCTAAGCTCCTTTTGGCCACCACAGCAAGCTGGCACTTACAGAATCATGGAATGAATCTTTGGAGATGGAGAGGTTTTTTTAAGACCATCAAGTTCAACTGTTAGCCAGCACTGTCAAGTCCAGCACCAAACCACATCCCCAGGTACCCCACACACACATCTTTTAAACACCTTCAGGGGTGGTGACTGCCCTGGGTTGCCTGGGCAAGGGACTGACAGCCCTTTCCATGAACTTTTTCCTCAGATCCAATCTGAATTCCCCCTAAACTTGAAGCCATTTCCCCTCGACTTATCACTTGTTACCTGAGATAAGAGTTTGACCCTCACCTCCCCACAACCTCCTGCCAGTTGCAGACATGTTTACTACTGTCTTTCAAATAGAATTATAGAGTTATCCAAACACACCAAGACTTAAGAGAGACACAGTTTAAGTCCTCAGATTTGGGTTCCCACCGATTTTAGTGTGGAATGGGTAAGAGGGAATTTTCAGATTGTTGTTATGCATTCTGTCATCTCATTGTCAAGGATGAAATGCCAGGCAAAGTATACGAAGAATATTCTTACAGAAGCAGAAAAAAAATTCCCCCACTGCTTGAGAGAAAAGACCCTCGAGGCACTGAAAAAGTAAGGTTTGGTGTCACACTTTTGTTTTGGAAGGGTTGCAAGGATTTAAATGGATTTTTTCATTGGGCAAAACTTGATCAACACCAAAAAGAACCGATAAGTGAAACAGGACTTACAGTACTAAGCCTCCAAAATGTAGCTAAAAGCAATTCCCCTTTCCCTTGTTGATTTTTCTATAATTTTTAATTAGACTTTGAACTAGACATGGGCCTTTTTGATATTTTCCACTTTGGTTTTCTTTAACTTTACATTCATGACGGGAGTACATAAAGCAAATGAAAGAAGTTAACAGTAATGAAAACAAAGGAAGAAAATGTTATTTATAAAGCTATAAAGATCCATACAAACCCTTCAGATCTTACTGTGGAGGGTGATATTTTATCTTTAAGAAATGTTAGCTGTATCAAACATTGACTGCTTCACATATAGGATTTTATGGTCAGCTTTATTAGAAGGGTAAATGAGTTGCAGTGATGTGCTGGTTGGCTTAGGAGAAAAAAAAAAAAAATCTTACCCTAAAATCTATGCAAAGATAATGAATCATAAATAAAGAGACCAAATATTCAAGTGGTAATCTCCAAAAATGAAAGCACATAAAAATGTTCTATTTGTATTAAAACAAAAGTTCTGTGTTCAACAGCTGGAGCTTGTAACAAAGGCAGGGAAACCCTCCTTAGGCAGAGGGGGAGCCCAAAGCAGGGCAGCAGCCAGAAGGATCAACACTTCAGTGCCAAGGCTGAAAAAAAAAACCCTTTGGATTTTAACCCTCCAAAAGCATCTGGGCAGCACCTTGCCTCGTCCTGGTAGGAGGTTTACACTCTAAAAAGGCAAAAAGCAGGAGTGAAATTGTACACGGTCAGTGTTTGACGCACACACGTGTTTATCACATTGACATTTCTTCTGAGGAATGGTTTGTAGCCACCTCAGGAGGGTGAAATATTGTCTGCAGGGTTTGTTTTTTTCAGTAACATTAGAGCTGGGAGAGTGAGGGTTATGGGCCCTGGATGAGGAATGTCACGAGCAGAGCTGGGATCAAAGCTGGTCTAATGACACCCTGTCATTGTGCAGATGTCAAAGAGCACCAACAGCATCACAGACTAGATAACCATGAGATAATTAATTAGGTCTAGGTAGCTAGCCAGACCTAATTTGAGGCTACTAGAAAATGGAAAACACATGATTAATGCCCATCTTTATTACCACAAATTTTGCATCCCTATTAAATCTCATTATTAAAATCAGACAAGGGACAGGAAAAGGATGACTGCAGAAAACCCAATCAGAAAAAAAGCACATTTCCATTGTAAAGCACATACTCTCTCCAGCTGTCTTCCCTTCTGTGGTGCTAAAGTGTGACAGCACAAGGCTCCCCATGTTTGGAGAAAAAAGAAAAGTGGAGGGCTCACTTCAAAAGATCCCAATTGTACTTGGAAAAAAATATGCAAGGAGGAGGCTGAGGAGAAGACTTCATAATATTATTCAGAGACTGATTTAATCCCTTCAGAATAAGTACATCAAATAACCTCTTGATTATGAAGACAGAAATAGGAAGGTAATTTCTCTCAAGATAAAAGTTAGTTTTAATGAATGTTCTTCCTCCTCAAGAGGAAAACACCATTTTACCTGAAATAAAGAATTAGACTATTAAGAAAAAAAGGGGAAAGGGGGATAAAATAAAGAACTAAACCAATCTAAATATTCCTAGAAATGCAGCACGAAAAGTAGGAAAAGATATTTCACATGTTGCAAAGCAGAGGCTATGAAAAGACTCTTGTAACCTTGACTTGAAAGTTAATGATCTCATAATACTGGAGTTATTCTTAAAACATAAAAAAAGACAGCCCCTGCATGGATCACTTGTGTCACTCTTGCTTTCCATGCTGGGACCAAATGCTAGACAGAATTAGTTTCACAACACAGTAATTCATAAGCCAGACAGTCCAACTGTGATCTATCTCTTGTGCAGCAATTATTTAAAAAGTCAGAGCAACTCTGCTGTGACGTAACATAAGAAAGTGATGTCCCCCAAGTCCATCCCAAAGTTCCATGTGGAGGAGGGACACATATTTGCATTGCATTAGGGAGGGTTTTTTTTTTTAATTTGCAAGGCATGGAGCCTGTGCTGACTGCTATGAGCCACTCCTCATGACCAAGCAGTGGAAATCAAACTGAACAGCTCCAGTGGACTTCAGAAATGCACATTTCTCTCCCCGTCCCCAAGCACTGCTTCATATGCAGCTGCACTGTAATGTTTCTTGTTAGTCAGACAGCTTAAAATTAGAATTGTGGGAGAAGTGATTGATGACCTGGGCTCCCACGGCCCTTTCAATGAAATATATTCCATTTCAATTTCAAAATATGTTTATTATGAATTATTGGTTTGTCATTGGACCTGATGAAAGTAAATTTACATGAGCAACTCAGACCTCTGCAAGGGGAAACACTTTAATCAGGTAACCTTTTCCTCAGTGTTTTCCATACTTGATGGAAACAGACAAGCTAGCTTGGATTTTATTCTTTGCATGCAGAACTAGTTTATTGATTGAGCAATGCTTCCTTGTTTGGAAGCCACTTACTCAAAGTCTAAAAACGTTGTGACCTCAACCCCTTCTTCTCAGAATAAATCCTTAACACCAGTGTCTCAGGCAAAGCTTTACCCTACTTGTGCAAAGGGATAAAAAAGCACCTGAATATCAGATAAGAAACTTTTTTTTCCAAGAGTTCCTTATAAAAAGAAATTTTTCATCAGATTGGTCAGTCAAGAAGAACCTGATGGGAAAATTTGGGTAAAATATGCTTCAACTTGCAGAATTCCAGTTTTCCAAGCAGCTCTAGCCTGAGGCTTGCTACTCAAATCCAACAGAAGAAGAGAGAACACATCCTGATGAGTGACACAGTCCCACTGCTGAACCAAACAATATTCCCTGGAGCAGCACAAGGGAATATTCCCCTCTTCCACAACCCAGCTGTCACCCTGCCTGTGCTAAGGAAACTGTGTCACAGCAGAATATGCCTTTTGTCACCACATCCCAGCCACTAAAAAAGGAATTGTGTCACTTTATCAACAAAACAGAAGAAGGTTATGGAAATGCTTTCTCCAGTCTTACACAGCACTGGATGTGCAGGCAGGAAGATTTGGTGTTGTGTTTTTTTAAAGAAGCCACTGTTATCACTGTCCCTCTTCACAGGGACCCTCTGAGGGACACTCAGTGACAGGGTGGGAACATTTCATACACAAGAGCCCCTCAGGCATCATCTCAAACCCCCTGACATTCCTGGCACTAGTTGTTAAATCAGCAGTTTGGCCAACCATAGATCTCATTTAAAGTAGAAACCATTCCTTGCCAGAGTGTGATGAAATGATTTCAAGGCCTGTAGCAAATGATAAATTAGATTGCAATTAAAAGCATGCAGGAATCAGTAAAATGCTCCCCATGGAGAAATTAAAGGAGCCTCTAAAGTCTGAGGTCATTGCACAGTATTGAAGGTGCATGTCAGCACAAACACTGACACATCCTCATTCTCCTGGGGTTTCAACCCAGGCTTCTGCAAACTCCCCACTCTTTCTTATGGTGATTGCTATATCCAAGGCAACTTAAAAACCAAAACCACTGCTGCTTCTTGAACCTGAAGGATTCCAGGTCGAAATGCAGTATCTGGCTGAATTAGGCTTTTTACTTATCCAAAAATGGGACAATTTCCTGGATTTGTGATATTTCCTGACAATCACAGACAAAAACAAATCCTACTTTATTTGCCAGTAGCCTTCAAAGTCATTCTAGCTACTAAAAGTTTAGATATGTAGTGTCTACAGAAATATCACCAAAAATTAAGAAATACACTTTTTTTTCTTTTTCCTTAATGGAAATTAGTCTGAAACATTCCTGGACAGCATGCCTCTAGCTTACAGGAACAGCAGCAGTGTCTGAACACCTAGAAACAGGAGAAAAGCTCCTCTTTTCTCCTAAAGAGTTAATTTGGATTTTCGTGTCATTAGAGTTGCATATTATAGTTTCAGCTTGGAGATGATTTGCTTAAGCACACACTAGAGGATAGCCAAGGCAAAGAACTGCTTTGAGAGAACTACTAAATGGTCCAGTAATAGTCTGAACACTAGCAAAGTGGACATGAGGTACAGTAAATAGGGAAACACTCATTCCACAGACAGCATGACTTTTACTTGTAAAAGAACTTCTCTGATATGGAAGGAATATGTGTCTTTATTCACTGGCAAACAGCTGCTCTCAATTAGCTTAATAAGTATGTAAAGTCCTCTCTCCATTACAGCATAAGCTTAGACTGATATTTCATGGGAATTCTGCACCATTCCTGAAGTTCTTGAACTCTGTTTCTCTTTCTTCACTTTGTTCAATGCAGGCTGCATGGTCCCAAACTTCTCCCAGACAAAGCCACACTCACACTCAGGATGTCCCAGGAGCAAAGGGATGGGAAAAAATGGAAATGGTGACCAGCAAGGTAGGCATAATTTCCTAGTTCCTTTAATTATTCATCTGATTAAACCACATGCATACAGATGTTGGCATATTTTGTTAAGTTCTCTCTCCATACTACAGGCAAAATACATAATCTAATATTTTGTCTGGCTTTGTATTATTATGTACCATTGACATACTGGATTTCAGCTGCCTTCTCTCATGGGTTTCTGGCCAGACAGTGTTAGTAATCTGATTCACTCCAGAGGGTGATTTGTAGATATCTAATCTTATTTCTGTAAAAACTGAGTGGCGTGTAATTTTATCTTCTGTGCTGGATGCTAGTAAATGTACAACTAACGTGATATTCCATACCTGCACAGAGGGGCTGAAATCTCTGAATACATTACATGAAAACTACCTGTTCATTAGAGCACAGAGTTCAAACAATTGTGCTTCCAGGTCTACCTTGACATCATTCATCCATCAGAGGAGCACGAAAATGAAACCTAAATCTACATACAGCATTAAGAAATATTAGAAAAACACTAAGTAAAATATAATGTTCAAAAGAAACTGATAACTGCATGCATGTACAGGTGCACACAATTTTTGCTGTTGCTGTTTTTCTACCTCTAATCAAGGGTAGTTAAAGGTAGAAGTTAATCAGAAAGAGGTTCAGGAATTGAGACAGGGAACACTTTCATCCTTTCTTCTATGACTTTGCATATCTCATGTCTTTAATATGTCCTTATGTGGCTTCCAACAGTACAAGAATCTAACAGATAGGACTGATTTCAGTTTCAGGTGTCAGTTTTAACAAACATGTTTTTCTCCAGATGTATACAAGACTTAGGTGAGGTACAGGGGGATGTAGAAGCAAAAGGGACTTGATATCCCTGAGAATAGTATCAATAGGAAAAAAAAAAAACAAAAGAAACACAATTTGCCTCTTTGTTTTGTTGTTTTATTTTTTTTTCCCTCTTCAGCAGAGTAGTACAGCAATTAGACAGATTTATTGATGGCATGTATGATTATTTCAGCAGAAATGGGAGGGAGCCAAGGATCAGCATTCACACCTCATTTCCCATCACATCCCACCAGAACCCATGACCTCTCCTGCCATGCACTGAGGAATAGTGCCAGACAAAGAGAGAGCAATGCCCAAAACAGAGACATTCCTTCCCTCATTCTGTCACAGGTAAGAGCATAAATTTTCTCCCCATATGTACAGAAGTGTTTGTTTGCTTTGAATGTACAAAGCAGCGTTGCCACAATTACCATCTGCCACTTCGTCAAGGCAGAGATGCAGCTGTTGTTTTTGCCTTTTCATTTTGGTTTGCAACCTTTTCTCATGCAACATAATGTAAACTACTACTAAGTGGTTTTCCAAGTCGCAGTGAGCAACAGTTTTATTTTAATGGCAGCCTCAATCTTTCATGGTTAAAACTTCAGTCCCCAAGTAACTCTGCAGCTCAAGTGTCCCCAGGGCACTGATAGTGGCACAAGAATATTACAAAGACCAAGTACAGAAATTCTGACAGTGCAAAAAGGTGAAAACATAATAAATCAAAATAATTGATCGTCTGTGTTTCTTTTATATGTAACTGATGCCAATTAATTGAATTATTTAATTTAGATCACCTTTCAGGGAGAGCTTTGCAATCTGAACAGCAGCTGTCTGGAAAAGGTCCCCAATGAAGCAAAATGATGGTTTTAGGCTGGGGGGGGTGCGGGGGAAGAAAGAAAAAAAAAAAGTAGTTTTTGTGCGAAAGTTGTAGCAATTACAGCATTGACCTGTGCTCTATATTGACAAACATAACATCCACAAGTGAAAAGAGTAACTGTGATACTCCAAAATACCTTTTTCATCATCGCAGTGTTTGGCAGAGACCTGAACTAAAAAGAGGCACCTTGTCTAGCCATCCTAAATACTCATACACATATATCCACTCTCATCATGAGGAAGGTGAGAATAACAGTCATTTAATTTTAAGTGGCTCTACTCATAACAGATTTCTTCTGACAAAAATTTCCTTTAGAAAGAATGGAGAATTTGTCTCAAGGGAAAAAATTTAGACATCCACCACAGTGCCAGCTTCATTTTCATCTGCAATCTACACCCTTCAGGTACCCCAATCCATTCATTTCCTTCCTATATAAACATTTATGTAGTACATATCTCTCATAAATGAAATCCCAAAGCAATGATGAGCTTGTTCTAAGAACAACTTGATAAAGATTATTATTCTGCAAGGATACAACCAGCAAAAATAAAACCATCTTAAAGCCAGCATTTGGCAGGGGCTATCAAATCCAGCTTGTTACACAATGTTACCATCGTTTATAAAAGTGCACTCTAATTAAGGTAAATGAGATAGCAAGAACACAGTGACATTGGTAACTTAATGACCCGTAGCCAAATTATTTAAAACTTCTTTGAAGTTCAACTTAATTGTAATAGATATAATATGGAAGAATTTTTAAAAGCCCTGGATGCCTTGTAGAGCAAACTTAATGATCTTTTTCTCCTCTCCCTTATATTCTTGGTGTTTGTGTGCATGTGTTAAGAATGCTGTTTATGATACTGGTATTTAGTATGGAAGTGAATTCCAGTTTATAGCTGGTGCCATCCATGCAGTAAAATGACATCCGTGTTCTCCAGGCACACCACACTGCCATATTTTAAACTAATAAGGTACAGGAACCTGGCAGTTATTATGAGAAAACTGGGGTTTGACCAGATTTCCATTCTGTCAAATGAGATTTTGTCCATGCAAAGAAGAATATTTTTCCATAATCTAAAGGTGTTTTCTAAAAAAAAAAAGTTCTAAATACAAAGCACACAAAAAAACACTTTAAATTAATTACCAACATAACTGTATTTTGCCTTGTTCTAGAAAGCCATCTCAGGAGCACCAGAGTGTACTGTGGGCTTCCAACCAAAACAAAAGCCATTAAAAGAACTAAGCTTTACTGCAAACAGCGAGTTTAAGTTACTCTGGAGATGGATAGTGAAATCCAGCGCACTTTATTTTTCTTAGCTGAATTACGAGTGCCTTGTTTTCATCTGCAGAGTGAGACCTGATGTCTAATATGAATTTGTTATAAAGGAGAAATAGGAAGAACATTTTTTTCCAAATTACTTGATTATGAGTTCCAGAAGGAGAGTTACTTCCCACACATTGCAGAATGCTCAGATCTGTTTAAGACCGTTGGTACAAATCACAGAGGAGGTTTGGAGCATTCAGAAGAGTTGGGCGTGCTGCATTTCCACAGTGCTTATCAGAGAGTAAGGAGACAATCAAAAGCACATTTACAGCAAGCATAACACACGTGGAAGAAAAAACCCAAAAACTTCAATCAGCTCAGACTGCAGCCTTGTGGCTCCTGACTGCAAGAGAACCCTTGCACACAGCAAGTTCATCCATTAATGGGAGTTTCTGCTAATCACCACATCCTAGGCTTAGAGAAGGGGCAGGATGCCCTTTGGAATGATCTTTATTTCACATAAGTCAATAAAAAGATCCCCTGCTACTCACAAAATCCCTCTGTTAACAGCGCTATCCATCTTCACTTCCAAGTGCCAAAAAAATTAGTGTACAGACTTTGTAATCTTCCCACCCACTCCATGATGTGGGAGATGATTTCATCTGCCAGATCTGCTGCATTTTGGATCACCTCAAACTTCAGTCTCAACGTGCCAAGCACAAGGGGCAGGGGAGGTTTAGCTTTAATTCTGAGCTCAGGCCTATTTTGCCAAGCTGAGCTCCAGAGAGCAGGGTTCAGAAAGAGCAGTAATGGGCTGTACTTAACATTTCACAAATTACCACTTTCATCCTGTGTCACACTGCAGCTTTTTCATGCTCTTGTCTTGTTAATGAAAACATCTCTTCCCCCTTTCTCATTTGAAGGCTTCTGGAAGTATCTCTATTTTATTTCTAATCATGTCTTATTCCTGAATAACTTCAACACAGCTCAAATCCACGGTACTGCATAGCAATTTTTCCCCTCCAGTAACATTTCTTTAGAGCTGACCAGTGGATGACAGGACAAGAATACTACTAGTGGAAAGGGCTCCCTGGAGCAACAGGCCAGGACTGTTAGAAAATTTATCATATTGTTTTTCCATAAGCTGATCAAACTACACTCAAATTTGACTAAATTTAGTTAGATCATCTAACTACTGGTTAGATTTTTTTTTTCTTCTAACACTTCTACAGTTTATTATTCCAGAGCTGTCTTTAATTACCATTATTTTCTTGCATGACAGAGTTTATTTTAATTTCCTCTGAAAGAGTCATATCCTACAACCATAATTTAAGGAGAAGCAATATGTGCAGCGAGGAGACAGCAGTCCAAAGTGAGCACAGCCTGCACAACACATCAGAGGCTCTGGATTTGTACATGGGTCACTGGAGTTCCCATTGCTCAATTATCACATATTTACTAATGCCAGCTAAAGTGGAATTAGTTTGGATTTGCTTGCTTACACTGTTAATCATATTTTCTTCAGCCACACATGCAGATTACTAAACTGAACCTTTTGAAATGTGAGTTTGATGAGAAAAGCATAGAAAAACATAGGAAACGCTGGGGCAAGTGGCATTTCCAAACAGCCATTTGGAGATTTCAGTCCCTTGCCACTGTCACACCCTGTCTGGACAAAGAGGAAGCCACAAAGCTGTTCTCCTGGGCAAAGAGGGGCTCTGATCTCCATGGAGCTCCCAGGTTTTCATTTCACACGCAAAGAGCAACATTTCCACGGACTGATGCAACTTTTCAGCTAATAGCTACTAGTGCTAAATAAACAAAATAAAAAAAAATGAAAATCCCTCATATAGTGGCTAAAGTAACAACTAACATGGTGAATGTATTTTAGAAAACCCACTTACTGTTTTTCTTTGCAGAACACCTGGCCCAGCATAGCCCTAAATCCAGAATTATCTCCATGATGATTCTGGAGTGTCCCTCTGTGTAAAGTTCTCTCAAGATTTGGACACAATATATGGAATATTTCCTTTGTACACCTTCTCACCCCATCAGTCTGTGGTGGTTTTAGCTCCAAAGTTGACATGGATGTTTTAATACTATTTGCAGATTAATGCAAACAGGAAATTTGTGCTGAATTTAGCAAAAACATAAAGCAATAAATAAAAGCAAAAATAAACCTACTGTGTTTATGGTTGCGATTTTTTACGTTTTAACCACACAGATTCTCAATCTTCCTACAGTCAATTGAGAAAGATAACAGATATTTACCAGTAATCTCCCCAATGTCTTTTCTCTTGATCAAACCAAGTGAATTTTCTAAAATGTTCCTCAAATGGAGCAAAGATGCTTTTTGAGAGCTACTTCTGTAATTCTGTAGAGACAAAATGCTTTCTGTACAGGGAGAGGTGAAACACAGGACAAGCTAACAATGTGTTGGGATTTCTGAGACAAAAGCAAGCTCAAAAAACTGCTAGAAACAACTCAGGGATTATTTTCCATTTGCAGCTCCAACGCAGATGGGAAGAGCGGCCTCATCCTATTCTTGGGTATTTTACAGAAAGAGGGGATTTACCTTTTAGAGAATTCCTACTGTAATGCTGGCAACTTCCTTTTGTCTTTTCACAAGGTTTGTACTTTAGCAAGAAGAAGCCTCTCGTGTAACTCAAAGTTTTCTGTAAGTTTCTGTGGCAATGAGTGTGAACACAAGACTGGTTTTGTCCATTAAGGAACTGCATGTAAAAAATGGGACTGGAGCTCATATTTTCTCAGCAGATCCTCCTCCTAAACAGTCATCAGTTAAGGATGTCAAAACCCATCACTATTAATTTATAGCAAATGTTGGAAAATTATAAAATCTAGGAGATATGAATGCTATGACCAAAGGAAATGATGCATTCAGCACTGAAACAGAACTGAATTGAGGATTTGGGGCATTTGATTTCTGTCCACACAGTGACCAAAATCAGAACTTTCTATAATTAAGACAAGGCAGGTTTCATTGCACTTAATCTTTTGCTATTCCATGGAGAAAGCTGCAGTGCATGCAGAGTGCTGTGGTGGTGTTTTGGCAAACATTGAAACATTTGTTTGTCCTTGTGGAATCATTCCCTGGTATTTTTTGAAACATTTGTTTTTACTGATGTTAAATGGCATTAGGTAAGACCCATGACAAGCAGTTACAAAAACTGAATAGCCCAGGTTTTTGAATGAAGCATTTGCACCATAGCTGTTCCTTCAATCTCTCTGTTCTGTCTTGAAATCCCACAGTGACCAAACAAAATAAAATCGAGGCAGAGCTGCTGTGAACTTGAGTAGTGATTTTACCATTCATTCCTTTTCCACCACGTCTGGCATTTCAATATCCCCACAGCAGAAGGGAGCAAAGGGCTCCTGATGGCTGAATAAAACCCAGGGAGCATTAGTGGTAACATAAGTGCATTTGCACTCTGATTTCTAACATCACACTTAATCTATTCCTGCTTGAAAACTCTCACTTTGAAATACTCAGGGGATTTGTTCTCCTTATTTTCCTGAGCTGCCATGAATCAGTGTTATTTGTTAGGGCTAAAATGCTCTGTTGTAACTTAAAATTTATTTCTTATTCCTTAATCTAGCAACTTAATCTGGCTCATGATTCACTTTGTTAGACAATGCCTTGCTGGATTTTTATTGTTATTTTTTTACTTTAAAAATACCGTTTAAAATTCTAATAACCCCTGATATGACATGTCTCTGTGGCCAACATGTCCTGGTCATTGACAGAAAAAAAATATTTGGGATGATGTTCCTTTTTAAACTGAATGCCAAAGCAATCTTTAGCCTATTTCTACAGTAGGAACCAGCAAAAACGTTTAAAAAAAAATCAGTGTTCACAAACAGAAATGCACATGAATAACTAAAACAAAAAAGGTAAAATGTAATCAATGCTTATTAACTTTCATATAGGATCTAGAGACTTTTTGCTTTAAATTTGTTTTACGCTGACATTATAATTGGCTTCATTAGTCTTGAAAATTGTCGCTGCAAGTCAGACAGGCTGACTGCCTGGCTCCTGCAGTTAGAAAATAGCATTAGAAAATGCTAATTGTTAAATGAAATTTCAGGCTAAAATATCCTACATTGAAAATACATTGCACTTTAAACAGAGTTTTAGAGCGAGCAAGTAGAACAGGGATTTTAAAATGCAAACTCAAATCAAGATCAAAACGGAAAATTGGGAACATTGGAACTTTTAAGGTTGAGGCTGATTTGAAGAAACACATACACAACATAGGCAGGAAACACTACCGCTTCTAATAAAATAATTCAATAAAGAAACAAAGTCTTTGTGCTCTGCTGAACAGCTATTTTGCACTTCTCATTTTTTATGAAATCTGCAAAAGTTAATATACAGCGCAAATCTCAAGGAAAACTTTTTGATTATTGATAAAGATGTATATTGTTAAACATCAGAAGCATGGGGAAAAGGGTTTTTTTCAATAAGTGTTGCTTAACTTAGTAGTAAGAAGTTCCACCAGTGCCTTCTTATGGGAAAAATAATTGGGAGCAACGAAGGAGGAAGCAATAATGAGACCTAACTTTAATAAATTATTTGGTTTAGGTCTTCCTTAGGCAGAGATTTAGATCTTCAGAGGCTTCTGCTATTTCATTAAATACTTAGGCATTCAAGTTTCCCTCTATTTGTCAAAATTTTTCCCTAGTACTTCCCCACTAAAATTTAGCAGAAGTTGAGAATGTTTGGGGAAAAAACTAAAATCCTCTTATACACAATGCTCTCTCTAAAATGGGCTCTTTCACCTTATTGCTCCTCTGAGACTTTTTCAGGTTCTTCATACAAAATTCCTGTACAGCAGCATCCTAAAGCAGGAATTGCAAAGTTGAGAGAGAACTATCTCTACGTGAAATCCAAAACATGCATGCAAAGAAACAAGGTCTTTATAAAATCACTTTAAAATCTGTCATTTACTCAGTTCCTCAATCTCATCTAAAAGGGGAAAAAAAAAAAAAAAAAAAAAAATGGAGGAGGCAGCCTCCTCTCTCTCACCCGGAAGAAAATGCATGTTAGCCAAGAAAAACTTCACAGGTCTGCAAAGCTGGTTCATAAAACTTGACAGACTTTCAGAGCTCATCTCCAAGTTCCAGATGTAAATGCCATGACAGTCTTGGCTAGAAACTGGCATTCAAAGATCTGCACAGAGATGGATTGTATTAGGGTCAAAATCTAGAAAACAGCAGGTGAAATTGGTGAAAGAAAGAGGGTTCCTTAGTCCTCTTCCCTTAGAATTGTCAGAGGAGACATCTGTAAGGACCACTCCAGTGAACACCCACCCTGTCAGAGCACTCCTTCACATCCACAGATTCTGGTTTCCTGCTCCTCTTGGCAGTGGATCTGCCAGCACAGACACGGTGCCACCAGCTGTGGAATATTCAGAAAACCGGAGGTGAGGAAAACACAGATTTTTTTTTTTAAAGTTGGTCAGAAAATTCAGTCTGGAGACAACAAGAATGGTGCTCGCCCAAGAGGACAATTTCCTGCTTTGCCTAAGCCCCCAGACAAGCCCTGGATCCTGCTTTGTCCATCGGGTGAGGATATGAAACAAGAGCTGAGGTTACACTGGGAGACTGCACTTCTCACCCTCCTCTCAAGGCCACACAGCAGAAGAAGAAAGAACAGACAAGATGAACTCCTTACAGAACC
>VYXD01006606.1:682-19717 GCA_013397195.1 Hylia prasina
AAAAACGGCACTTCTAGTTTGGGTGAATGACTGTCCAAAGCTTTGTTAAATCCACCGGTTCCAAGTGGAAATCCAGCTAACAACGGGGGGTCTCAAACCACAAGAGAGATCCCATGTTTGGGCACCAATCTGCTCTGATTCCCACGCCCCTGAGGGTCCAGCCTGGCTAGCAATAAACCTTGAGGGGAAATTGGGGCGAGGACGAAGGTAAAAGACAAAAGGCGCTTTTATTCCTTCAGGGACACAGTCCCACAGTTTTAATGCAGAACCTACACCACGGAGCCCAGGAGGAATAAGAGACCGAGTCCCTTGGCAAAGGAGGGGGGAGGAGAAGGGGTTTATTAGCCAATGGGGACTGACCCTGGGGGAAGTGCGGCATAGGTGGGATCAGGTAGAAGGGATGTAAAGGTTCATCGGAAGGTACAACAGACACTCCTGTGTGAATACATACAACAAAACACCCAGTGCAGCACAACAAAGTGAACCAACTACCCAGTGCAATACAACAGTTTGTTTTGTTTTTCTGTTTTTGCTCCTCAGCTTTTTTCAAGAACAAAATAGTTATTGTTTGAGAACGTGTGAGCAGTGAGTTCTGGACTGATCTGAAAGTAAGGTTAAGTGGAATGATAGAAAGAATTTCTGAAAACTAAAACAACCAGAATGAGCATCAAGAAAAAGAGTGGAACTGAAAGGAAAAGGCAAGTATGAAAAAAGGGAGAGGCAGATATGAATGGCAAAAATAAAAAGGATAAGAAATGGGATTTTATGGTGCATACTGGCTGCAGTTAATAAAAATAGTATTTAATTTGCTCACGTGGATTAAGATTTTTGTTTTTGCATCAGTGAAAGCACATTGCTGCTGCTACCAGCTACCATTTTGGGAATATCATTGCATATGGTATTTCTGATATTTCCTCTTTATCCGAGAGCCAACATTTTGTTCCCAAAATGTGATGACTGAACAGGAGAAAAACTCTGAAAATGTGCTTAGCTTTAGTTTTTTTACAGTCTGATGCTTTTGTTACACAGAAGCAATTGGTAAGACTTCGGTTAGGAAATACAAATGTCTCCGGAAGGGAAACAAGTTTATTCAAGGCATCTTACGTAAATGCCATAAACAGGCTTAAAATCACATGACTTCAGGAGGAACACAAAACATTCAGTTACGTAGATGACACTTCTATCACCTGATAGATTAAACAACATTAATTCTTATTATTCACTGATGAGGAAGGAATACTTGCTCACCTGCAAGCTGGACATATCAATTACACGTCTAATGTTAACAGTACAAAATTTCTAATAGATGAAGAAAATAAATCTGGTATTTCTTTGTATTGTTTTTTCAGACAATTGTTGGTCACTGTTCTGATGTGCTAACAGTGTACCAAATCGTTGTAAGCCAATGGCAAGGACTATTGACCTAGGCATTCGTATGTTCAGGAATTTTCAAACTTAAAGCATCACTTTCAAGGCACAACACTCAGTTTACAGCAGCCTGCCAGAGATCAGAACATGTAATTAAAGTGCAACTCCTAGAGTATCAGTCTTCATATTTTTTTTCCTTAATTAATTTGTGGAAGCCTCTTCTGGGGTGGGGGAGGTTTGATTTCACTTGTATCTTCTAGTAATCAGATATAGGCTATTCTAGATACAGAGTCAAAAATGTCAGAATACTGTTTAAACCCTAACAGTCCTGCCTTGGAATAGAGCACTGGACCAGATGACATTTTAAGTGTACTTTTTGAAGTCCTTCTTCTAGAAAGAAACTCTTTTTTCCCTGATTTTTTTTCCCTTGGGAGCAGGGTAGTCTGACCAGTAGCAATATCTCATTTATGCAAAAGGAGATAAACTGTCAGTCAGCTGTCACTGCTGCGAGATACTGTGGCATGCAAAAGTAAGTGATGTCTGTGGTGGTGTGTCCACGAACCATTTAAGATTTTAGGCATTAAAAGTAATATAAATAATGGCTATTATTTTGT
Organism: Hylia prasina; assembly: GCA_013397195.1. Classification (NCBI taxonomy): domain Eukaryota; kingdom Metazoa; phylum Chordata; class Aves; order Passeriformes; family Sylviidae; genus Hylia; species Hylia prasina. The sequence continues at coordinate 2,665 of VYXD01006606.1, forward strand.
GCATTTATCTCTTTTTCCATAGCAAGAAAAATTTCTACCCCTGATCAGGGTTTCTTTGGATAAAACCTGTTTTTGGAATGTGCTTCTGTTAATGTGCTGGAGAGCAAGACTCAGCATGTGCTAGCATTCTCAATTTTCTTTGACATTCATGATTTCCAGCACAGCTGTTTTTTTGTTGTTGTTGTTGTTTTTGTTTTTTAATGGTTGTCAGATCTTTGTAATACTAACAACGATGTCCCATTGCCAGGAAAAAACCAAACCAGAAATAAAAAATCAAAACCCAGGAGGCAATAAATGGAATTGATTTTTTAAAAGCTCTTTTTAAGTAATTGGGGAGCATGCAGGTTTTCAGAACAAGATGTGTTTACTTTGGCAATTGCTGCCAATGCTAGTTTTCTTTTTTTCTGTGATCATCTCTCATAAGGGGGGTAGAACACTAACAGAACATAACTCTAAAGAGAGTCACCTCTTAAATATACATTTCATTGTGATATTATAAATGGGTGCAATGAAACTGTTATAAATGGGTGCAATGAAACTGCTTGACAGCCAGGGTAACTATGCCCAAATACAGTTTACATGTAAAATAGCTCTTAAATATAACACAATTGCAGAGTCTTAAATCTAATTTTCAAACGTGTGAAAGTAAGAGGCGATTAAGAATTTCCTTAATATTTGACTATGCTGTCAGAATTTCTGAAAGAGTTTTGATAATATAGTGGTAGCCAGCCACTGCTGTCACTTACTGTTAAAAGTTATGCATGATATGCTTCCTGATGTATCTTTTTGTGCTGGCTATGTGGTTATCTCCTTGCAAAAGAGACATGAATCATGCCTAAGACATGCATGTATTTTTCTTCCTTTCTCATGGAAAGGTGTTGAAGCAGCGAGTATTACAAAAGCTTCTCTCTGCTGTTGGAGGGCAACACCAGTAAAGCTAGGACTGACAAAGGCATTTAGGAGCCTGATTTCCATTGAATCAATAGGAATTGGGTGAATAAAGGCACTTGCATATGTGGATATGGCTTCTGGCTAAGCTGCAGAACAATGTTACTGGGAGGAACCACGGATGGGATGGGATCAACCAGCACGTTTTGAGTTCCACATCCTTTCTCATGTTGGTCCCACCCATTGTTTGAACAATGCTAGTCAGCCCTCTGGCCATGAGCAGCGATGAGTTTGCTGACAGCTTCTTCTGTGTGACAGTCAAGTTGAGCTTCCATTGAGAGTAACCCACAGCAAAGACTCCTTAGTTTCTGTGTGTCATCTATCTTTTTTTTTTTTTTTAAATTCTGTATCAGCCACAGATGTGTCAGTGCATGGTACATATTGTTTCTCACTTCTTAACTTAAAAAGATAGTCCTTTCTGCAACCAGCAGCATGCATTTTACAATTGTATTTTAGAAAGCTGCTTGTTTCTTGGTTTATTTTGTTTGTGTGCAATTAAATCTAAATGTCCCCCTCTATTAAAAAAAAATAAAATAAAAGGTTTTTAATCCTGAATTTGTGTGGTGGCATGTTTCACAGCTACCATTGTTGTAAAGGTGAGGTAAGAGCAGTGACTCTGGATTTTCCCCTCTGAAATTTCTGTCCCGTCTTCTGGATGCCTATAGTTCATATGCTCTGAAATGAAATGTAAAACGTGTTTATATCTACTGTCACAGCATTATGCAAACACAGCCATCAATGTTTTCTGAGCTACATTCTGCCTTGAAGGGTTTCTTGTGGAGCTGCCCACACAAGAGGTTCTGGAAATGGAAGTTGCAGCAGAAGCTCCCAGCCTTCAGTCCTGAGCTGGAAACTGAAGATAGAATTTACTTACTGGCAGACAAAAAGCAAAGCCCCCAAGAAGAATCTGAATATATTTAAAGCAAATTTGTATTTTACCAGATGTGAACATATGAAAGGTGAGATGGAAGCAGTAGTGTTTCCAATGGGTGCTCAGGGTTAGTTGATAGGCAGGTGGCTGTTCTATTTTGTACCTTCATTCCTCTTTATCTGCAGCATGGCCTCTTGATTATTGCTTATAAAAGCATTAGAGCTGAAACTGAGTAGAGGATAAAAATCCCAGAAATTATGAGGCATTTTTAAATTTTAGCATTTTGTTAGTCTTGATTCTTTCCTGGATGCGTGGATCACCAGAGTATTTTTTTCAAAACAGTTTCTCAGTGGGACTGCAAGCCTGAAACATAGTTGTTCTTTAATATATACCTATACTGCAAAGTAGAGTTTCATGTTGCTTTTGAAAAAAGTATAAAGGGAAAATTCTTAGTCTTGGCAGTTATAGGTGGGATAGTCTTGGCAGACTAATAGGAGTTTCTCACAACTTAACTTCCCTTTAAATTTTAGTATAATCTGAGTTCATAAGAGCATTAAGTTAGGCAATTGAAATGTGTTATAGTGAATGTCCAGCTTCATTTTGAAATAGCAGACGACAGGATGTTTTGGAAGTTTGGCACAGTTTGCACTGAGATGGATGTAATACCTGGGATGCTTCTCAGCTTTCTCATGGCACCTTACTGCTTTGCAGTGTCCGTCCAATTGTGATCCATAGCTTCCAATAAAACCTAGCCTACTCAGAAAAATCTAGTGTCTCAAATGGCTGTGAAGTCAAATTGCCATTTTTTTTTGTCTATATGAGTTTGGAGCTCTAATGGTAACTCCCTGTATCTACACTGCAGTTATAAGTGGGATGGCAATGCACACATATTGATCTAGCTAACCTAGACAACAGCACTGAAAATACAAAAGTATTGGATTTGGCTTCAGCTGTACAAATCTGGGCAGTGTCCTGGTACTGTGTGGTAGCTGAAGCCTTTTCAGTGCTACTTTGGTTATAGCTATTGAGTAAGTCAGCTTCAGTTCCACCTTTGCTACTTACCAGCAGCCTGAAACTCATTCTGAAGAAAGAGGAGATTCTAATACAAATGAAAAGCTTTAATTTGAAGAAACAGAACAGCCAAATTGAAGGAGCTGATGCTACATATTATGACTACTTGTTTGAACTTATAACTGCCTTCTTGACAGGGGAGCACTGATGTTGCAGCATTAGCACCCAGACCATGTCTGTCTGGTTTTGGCCTCAGCTTGACTCAGAAACTGTTTATGTGCAGTTCATATAGACCATCCAACTATTTTGCCTTTTTCTTCTCCAGACTGAATCAGTTTCAGCGTGCTTTGTCATGCCATATTATTGTCATTATGGCACTTGTTACTGTCATTAATACCATATATATGAATCCAGGAGCTCATGTGATCTAGAAAAAATTCACGTGCCCACGACTTTTGTTTACTTACCAGTTTTGATTCACTGGAGGTTCACATTTTTAAACTTTTCTTTAGAAGCATGAGCTACTGTAGAAAATAGATTTGTAGAGAATTCCCAAAGCCTGACAGAAGGCTCACATAGTATGTATCTGTATGTAAACTTCTGAGATAAAATATGCTGACTTACAAAGGCCATGGAATAGGACAGACATTGTTGACAGAGAAATTGAACTAGAAACAAGTTTCAAATGATGACTTTGCAAATAGATTAGATATTTTGGAGAAATAGAACTATGGAATAAAAGTCTTTAAAATGCCTCTTAGGAGCTCTGTCCCTGGGTCAGAAACAACAAGCTATAAATCCCTCTTTAAAAGGCCAATGCTCTCATGCTTCCAAGAACAATGTAAGAATCTCTGTTTGAATCCCCTCAGCTGAGTAGTCCCTTGCTTCCCCCCTTAGTATGCTGTGCTCTAGACATCAGCAGGCCTGAGATGGGCTCTGGAAAGGCTCAGATGAAACAAGCTCTCTGCGTGCAGTGAGGTAGAATGCCTGGCATGTGGCTAACATCACTGGTGAGAGCTAAAGCATCAATGACTTTCGGGTGCCAGAGCTTTGAAATCAGATTTATATTTATAAATACATGTTAGTCGGAGCAGAGCCGGTTGGTGTGAGGTAGCACATTTCTGTACCTCAGTAGGCCTCTGTGCTCTCTCCCAGTCTATGGCTTTCCATAACAAAGTAATGCGAGTGAGCGTGTTCCCTAGTGAAGGGAGCTGAGCTGCTGTGAGTTGCATTGCATTTTTTGGTTGACTTACCCAGCCAGGTCTTAGCTGACTTAGGTCAGCTGAGGTATGATACTTGATTAGCTTCCAGCAATTCATTTGAACCTTTAAGCCTCTAGACACCTAAAAATCTCTGTGGATGTGGCACTAATGATGAAGAAGCAAGTTATCTGAAAGTGCTTTTATCTAGCAGTTGACCAGGGAAGACTCTTAAGCCTCTACTGGAATGAGAGGGGAGCAGCTGGCAGGGCATTTTTCCACACTGCTTTGGAACTTGCACTTTCCCCAATACCAAAATAGTTCTGGAACATGCTGCAGTGGCCCACTTGTTTTTCTTAGCAGTTAGGGGTTGGGAGGATTCTGGGGGAAGATTGTAAATATATCTTTTCAGCTGTTGGGCTATGCTTATTATCCAGTAAAAGGGAGCTACAGCTTTAGTATATCTTTATAACTGACACTCTAAAAATATAACCTCAAGCAGAGGATAAGCATCTCTTTCTTTAGAGTAACTGTATTCAGATGGAGTACAATCCTTGAATCATAATGAGAAAGGAGGCAAATCTGTTTTACTGAGAATTAGAACATGTGGTAGTGTATATATATTGAGATACTGAGGATAACATTTGCTAATGAGTTGAGGGTAAGTTCTCTGTGAACTGATATTTACTCTCTAATTTTACCTACAATGTTTACTTAATATTGGATTGCCATTTGCTTCCTTTCTATGAACATACACTATCACTCTAAGTAGAAGGTAGAATTGTGGTTACAAAAGACAGAAAATGGGAGTTATTTTTTCAGTCTTTTTTAGTTCTGTAGAATTTATTACATTCAAAGAAAAAATATCACCTTCCACCACTTTTCACATCATATATTTGCTCCAAGAAATGGAAGACAGGAGAAATGAAAGTTGAAATGGGATTTGAAAAAAGGCTTTCACATATTAATGACTGTAGTGACATGATAAATGTCAGGACAGAAACAAAGTCTTATTGAAGACAATATAACAGCAAAGAGGATTAAAGAGCACCAAACTGCCAGCAGATTGCTTAATATAAAAGAGTAATTTCTCACACTTTGTGTTATAACTCTCCTACCTCAATTTCCTTCAAAATTTTAGGGAGTGTGGGCAAAGTAACATAGTATTTCAATGCTGTCCTAACTCTATATAGAAGATTAGGAGCTTGTATCTCATGAACAAATACAACCCAAGCTTTGAGATGCCATGGGATCATATTTCACTTGCATCATAAGTTATAAGTGGTCTCTACACTACATTTTCCTCTTTCGATCACCTTCTACCTTCCAAAGTCCTTCTAAATAGATTACATCTCTTTGGAGTTATATTTGCGTTACTAATAGCTATATTCGGGCTATCAAATGGCCAGATCTACTGATGAAGCTCCGCTTCAGTGTCTTTTCTAATTTAGAAACTTAGGTGAAAGTAAATTTCAAAGCCCTCAAGGCCCATTTGCATAAGTGACTGATGAGATGAGCCTGTAATTCTGCTACTCTTGAAAAGTTTAACCCACACCTTTTTTTTTTTTTTTTTTTTTTTTTTTTTTTTAAGAATGAGATGTGGAGAACAAGTTTAAAACATTTTTCATAGGCATGATATAGAATGCAGGTTTCCTCTTTGTTTAAATGAAGCAAAACTTACCTACTGTCTGGAAGCTTGGTATGTGCTGACCTCACTTGAATTAGATCCTCTCCAGGCTGAGATCATTTTGCTTCTCAGGTCATCCCACAGGGGCTGTTGAAGATTTCCTGAGAAAAACAGTCTGCTGCCTCAAACAATATGCATGGTTGGAAATACAACTGTAATAAACAGACTTAAACTTATTAATGCCTGGAAGGAAGATCTTAATGAAATGGCTGCATCAAGCATGACCTAGCCTTATGATTGTGACGAGGATGCAGAAAGCAGCCTCCCATCTGTTAGTCCCACTAGAATGGACAGTAAGCACAGTGCAAGTAAGCACCTCAGTCTTCTATTGTATTAATTTCTCCAATTTAGTTTGATGAGATTAATAAAGGATACATTATGTGCAGTTATGCACAGAGAGTGAGAAAATCGTTTATGATACTCAGAACAGAGAGGAAGGCATTAGTATAATTTTTGAGGAAAAATTATACTTTTCTATGTTCATAAAGGATGAATTAACGCTGCAGCATGTGCAGGGAAAGGCTCTGAGGTTGATCACAGGAATGGACAGCATCTTGTGAGAGTCCATAAAAGCTAAATAAGCCTGCATCTCTATAAGCCTATGAGAGGAGAAAAATATAGTTAGACTGAAAAACAATGTGGAGATAAGAACATGTGGGTGTGAACTAAGCTAAAATAATTTATGGCAAGGTTTTTATTGTCACCCAACCTTCAATTATGGAGTGTCAGAGTGGAAGCCTTCCCTCAGGACTGGTGAGCTTAAGAAAACAACATTTTGACATTGAGATGATAACAACCTGGAGCATAAATTGATTCTTTTCAATCCTGTTTCCATGTTGATTTTAAAAGAAAATATGGTAGCAAAAATGTTAGCAATATATCTGTTTTAGAATTCACAGAATAGTTGAGATTGGAAGGAATGTCTAGGGATCATCTACTTCAATCCCTGCTCAAGCAGGGTCAGCAAAGGCAGGTTGCTTAGGGCTGCATCCTGCTGTTTTTGAATATGTCAAAGGATTCAGTCTTCAGACCATCTCTTGGCAACCTGTTCCATGGTATGATCACTCACAGTCCCTCACACAGCATTAAAAAAAGGGGTTGTGTCCACATGGAATTTTCTGTGTTTTAATGCATGGCCATTTCCTCTGACCCTGATGCTGGGCACTACCAGAGTCTGGTTCCCTCTTTTTTGTTTACTCCTATTCAGTATTTATACACATGGACAGAATCCACCTGAGCCTCCTCTGCAGAGATTCTTTCCAGTCAGTCAGCCCCTGGCCTGTACTGGAGCCTGGGATTATTAAAGCCCAGGTACAGGAATTTGCATTTCCCTTTGCTGAACCTCATGAGGTTTTTCTCATTTCTCCTTCCTGTCAAGGTTTCTCTGGAAAGTGGTGTGCCCATGTAGTTTATTAGGAACTGTATCCAGTTTTGTATTATTTGTGAACTTGCTGAGGATGCCTTCTTGTCCCTTCACACAAGTCATTAATGAGAGTATTAGAAAGCACTGGCCCCAGTAGTGATCCCTGGGTTACATCACCTGGGCTTTACCTCCACCTAGACTTCATGCCACCCTCTCAGTTTGGCCCTTCTTGTTTTCAATCCACTCACTGTCCACTGATATAACCCATACATTGTCAGCTTGTCTGACAGTAAACAGAGACAGTGGAAAGGGCTTTTAAAGTTAAAATTGCAAGGAGTTTCACTAAGTTGTCAGAAAATGGCTGCTAATAGCACCGAGACAAAGTAGAATAACATACGGAAATTAGTGAAGGTAGGAGAGATGTGGCAGCCAGAATAAAACTCTGTTAAGGATAGAAGTAAAGATTCTTATGTTTTTCAGAGCAAGAACTGATTCTACAAATTATCTAGTATACTTTGACAAGAGCTTGTATACAAACAGCTATTGCCTTTTAAGTTGTTGATAGAAAGGTACAGAATAGAATTAATGAATAAAATTATGTTTTATGGATACAAGAAATTACTTTTAGTATTCATCACTGTTACTGGTTGGTATTAGGCTGTTTCCAACAGTTGAGTGTAGGGAAAAATACTACAATAAGAATATTTCATCCTTTACTGTGAGCATTTATGTGGCTCACAGTTACTAGATGATCGAAACCTTTTAAGTTTTACCAGTGTTTTATTCAAAAAGCAAAATAGACCTTGGCTTTTAAGAGGGCTGAGTACTGCCAGTTTCAAATGCCATGCTACAAGGTGTGAACGGGTGTTAACAATACTGTTCATTTTTCCATAGCAAAACTGAAGAAACGCAGCTGTATTTGGAATATAATTTTAAAAAGGCTATCTGTATGATTTGAATATTTCAAGCTTACTTATATTCTGAGAAGATCGGCTTTTTAAATCTTTATTTTTTTTTATTTAACATATGCAATTTCAGTGAACTTTACATACATCCTATTTTTAACACTAGAAAAAAATTATAGTAGTTCTCAGGCATACAAACTGTGCTTTAGTAAGAACAGGTCCTTCCAGCTGAAATACTTAATGGTGGAAGAAAAGGCAGTCTCAGACACTCCTTCTAAGAAGAAAAAAATTCTCACAAATCCAGTTCAGGCTGTTTAGATGCTCAAATAATGTCATCCTGAGTTTGATGTCTTGAGGCCTAAACAGGCCTTTAGCTGACAGCAGTTCAGATAAGTATTATGCCATTCTGTTCCCTGAAAAACTTAAAATAAGAGGGTAAGTCTGTGGAGACTAAGCAAGCTTAAAATAAGAGGGTAAGTCTGTGGAGACTAAGCAAGCTTAAAGTCTACACTCATAGAATAGCACACAAAACATTAATTAAGCCAGCATTAACCCTTACCCTGGTTCAGTCACCAGAGGCCTAAGTGAGAAGTGATAACACACCAACGCTATCCCAGAAATGCCTCTAATTAAGAATAAAAACATTAAGAGAGGTAATTACCCAAAAGGTAAACTTTGTTTTGATTATCAAAGTTCATAGAACAAGAGATGTCTACTCAAGACAATGCTCCCAGGACTTAGAGATTCCAAATGTACTATTCAACAAGGAAACATCCACCAACCCATGACGATGCTCTCACCCTCAGGCCAGAAAATGTAATGAAGAAATATTACATTAGTTGCTGAAGGAATAACATCTCATCTTAGCCTGCACCTACTTGACTTGGGCTCTAGTATTTCACAGGAAATGGAGCTTTAAAGTAACATTAACCCAAAGAATGCTCCAAAATATGCTTCTCCCATCCAGTCTGTATTTCCTATTTGGATGTTATTAAGGCCATAATGGCAAAACTGCTTACTGTAGCCAAAATAAAAGTTGTAGGTTACTATACTACTTGTTTTAAAGCAATAAGCTCAATAAACAAAAATAAGTTCTATAAATAAAACCAGCTGAATTTTTAGCTGAATTCATGTGTTACTCAGCTAGCCTCTACCTAGACCTGGCTGATGCATGATCCTAGCATTTATTCTAAAATCTGAGCACCTGTCCTAGAAATAGTGGCTTGAGTGGTGATTTTCAGAACTGACCTGTTGGGGGGGTATAGGTAAAACTATAAAGAGCAGGTACTGCAAAATGATCTGTCTATAACAGTTATCTGAATATGTCTTTCAGAGTACTGGGATTTAAAAAGGCTCTAGACCAGATTCTTTCTGGCATAGGTGGATGTCAGAAATAATTCCTCGCAACAGTGTTAAAGTGGGAAGAATAAGTAGGTGCGAGGAATATCCATCTCTATTGATCTAAATAACACAAAACTTGAATAGTGATGTATTTTCAACCAGAACTACACCAAAGTTCAGAGACATGAAGAGTCAGAGCTCATCTACATTGTAATTACTTTGGTAGTATTTTTATCTGCTCCACATGACTATGTGGCAACTGCTTTTTAAAGGAAAATTATTTCAGTGAAGATGCACGTGTTACTGTGTGTGCTTCTCTAACAGATCTTTAATAGATGGATCTCTCAACTCATGTCAGGATGGGTCAATCCCATAACTATAACTATGGAAGTCAAAAGCAAAATTCTCTTTTGTAAAATGAGGTGGTTAAAGAGGGTTTATGAAAGGCTCTAGATAATAAGCATGATTCAATTTACATTTTAAGTGTAATATTTGCATAAACATATTTACTAATTGCTTTGGACCTTTGCACGTGTTTGCCTAATAGTCTGTACAAACAGATACTGAATCTGTTCAGGAATATTCATAGGAATATAAAACTTATTTCAAAATCCTAGTTTGTTACAGCTTGAAACTTGGAGAGAAACTAAAAGTCTGTTTTCTTCTGCTGAATCCATTAAAAGAACTAGGACCTGCAGAAGGGAATTGGTACTTGGTACAGTTTCTTATGAAGTTTGAATTATCCCTTTGAAATAGATAATAGATTTTCCAGGAGTTATAACTACAGAGGGTATATTGTTACCTTCAGAAATTTAATATGTGTAAATGGTCTCTCTGGGCAGTTTGGTATGGGCACCTCATGTTTCCTTACCAAACACTGAATGTCTTAAAGGCAATCATGAGGTTCAGCCTAGTTTTTTGACAAGCTTCCTGCCCTAATTTTTAGTCTCAGCCTATGCATTGTGGAAATACCTTCTGTTAGATTTTCTCCTAAAAAGAGCAGAATTTATTTTGCCATTATGAATATGTATTCCTGAGACATCTTGCTGCCTTAGAAGTGTCAGACTGTAGTACTATTTTCTAAGTCAGGAGTTGATTTCACATATCTTTTTTTCCCCTTAATGGTCTTGATCATCTTGATTTAGTTGGGATCTAAAAATTTGGGAAGGTGAGAGCCTTCCTGGATTCAGAATCATGACCAGAGATATTTTAGTGAAGTTCTTTGCAGTTTTAGTCATTAACTGTAACTCTTTTGGATGGAATAATTTTTCTATTGAATATGTCTGCCTGGTACCAATTTTATAGGATACCAGTAGTTCTTATTAATCTGCATTAATACTAATTGTAAATGCTGTATAGTGTTCATGACAGAGACCATCTGATTAATTTTGCTCATGGGGTTTGCAAGGTCAGCTTTTCTATGACATTGTTACAATATCTCTGGTGGACATAACAGATTTTTTTTTTTAAATGTTTTTGCTTGCATTCTAGTATAGGCATAAGAAATGGGATCTATGATTGTGTAGCTTCTCATTTTTCCTGTGTACAAATTCCATTGCTGCCTTAGGCATTGGCTGTTCTGTTATTTCAACAGATCCCATATTTTAGTCTATATATACTGTCACAGTATTTGAGTGTTGTTATTGAGAGTTTTGGGTAAAAAACCCTCAATTCATCAGTCTTTCATCGGTACTGGATCTCTCTCATGCTCTGCTGAGGGAGTAGAAATGATCTGTTAGGGTGTTACCTTTCACTGAAAGTTTGCTTTGTAAGTTTGTTTTTCAGATGTCTCTCTATGAAAATGTTAAAAAAGATGTGGCCAAAATTATTACATGTTGTTCTTCAATGTACTATAATTTCTGCAAGGTGGATTCCAAGGGTAACTGTAGCTACCTTTTGCTAACTTGTTAGTTTGATAGCATTTATGTCTTCTCTCCCAGACCTTCTCATTAATAAAGTCCCTCTTTATCAACTAAAAATATTAAAGTACTTTCAATTGTTTATCTTTTCTCTTGAAGATAAAAGAAGCTCAAGATATTTCTGCTAGGTTAAATGTTGAACATTAAATGTTTTGGGAAAATAGCAAGTCAGATGCCTTGTTTGAATCTTTTTTATGGTTCATCACCAGATTATTTTTAGATTATTCTTTCTCTTTCTCTTTGGAGAGACTTTCAGACCCTCATAGGAAGTTGAATTGGGTTAAGTATGTCCCCACAAAGTTCCTTATTCATTGGATTAGTAAACAGGAATAAACCCCCTCTTCTTCAGAGAACTTTCAAATACCCTGCATCATCACCTTGTTTTCTGGCAAGGCAGTTTTATTGTTGGGAATGCAAAAGTCAAATCCTAATGTGAACTATAAACAATGACTTACCATTTTTGTTAGAACAATGCACAGCATGCAAAGGTACGTCAGGATCTTGTCTACTGTGTCTGGGTGTACAAGGTGGAAGTACTATATGTACTATATGCTTGTACTATATGTAGCAGCATATGAAACCTCACAGAGTTCTTAAGTGATTCCACATATATGGTGTATCTACTTAGGCAGTTCCAGATATTTGCAGCCTTGTATTTGCAAGGTTCAGTACAGATGATGGTGTAAATTGACATGTTGACTAGGGTTGACGAGTATTTACTAGTGACTAAAAACAGTTATGAAGATAACTAGTGTCACCTTGTTGGTTGCAAAATGTTAATCCATCCATTTAATACTGGAATCTGACAGAGAGTCTGAAAGGCAGGGGCAATCCATGGCCTTTTCTGCATGAGGAGGTCTAGCTGGCAGTCTGTTGGCATAGTGCAGCTAGCAAGTTCTTTTGGCAGAATGCTTGTACATTTGGTTGCCTCTGTTGGCAACTTATTTCTTCATGGCCTCAGATTGTATTGGCAAAATATACATAGTATGTAAGAGGATCTTGGTAACTGTGTCAGTAATGCCAGGCAGTATTCATCTTGAAGCCAGATATGTTAACTATAGATTCTGCACTTGTTAGGGAATTGTTATTCCTGAATCTGGGGGCACATGAAAACAGCTGATTCTCTTGCATGAAAAACATCGGTTGGTGCTGAAATTTTAAAGGTCATTCAAGGGCAGCCTCACTGCTTTGTGGATGGGCTGTGTGCCTGGCTAATTCAGTTTTCTGTGCAGATAAGATAGTTCCTTGCTCTTAGGACAGCTGTATCGTTGCTGGCTGTGAAGGGGATGAGGTTTGTGGGCAGTCTGAGTGTCTGTGTGTATACCCAACTATATTAACATGTCATTATTTGGCAGGCAACTAGGTGAGACTGCTTCTGAGTATTGAATACTGACTGAGCACCCTTCAAGAACTAATGGAAGTGTGCATTAAAACTATAGAAACTGCTTCCTCAAGGTTGTATTTAGACTTCTCCCACTTTCTCATTTGTTTCATAGAATCATGTAATTATTTATGTTGGAAGGGATGTCTGAAAGAAGATCCTTTCCAACCCCCTGAGAAATGGGTCCATGTGGACCTTATAGAGTTCTGCAAGGTCAAGGTCCTACTCCTGTGTCATGATAATCTTAACCTAGTGCAACTGCTTGCACAGAGCAGGTTCAAAAGGATCAGGTTGCTCAGGTCCCTACCCAATTAGGTCTCCTCCAACTTCTCTCTTGTAAAGACTGGACAAACACAATTCTACCTTCTATGTACACCACGTGCTTCATCACCCAGTCAGCTTGGTTGTCGCCCCGCTCCTGCTTTCCCGGCCTGCCCTGTGACCAGGTAGCAGGCACCAGGGTGTCGCTGTCTAGCGAGGCGAGGCGACAAGGGTCCTTGACTCGCAGTGCTTAGACTGCGCTGGGACCAAGAACAACGCTGTAGCAAAGAAGGGAGGACTCAGAGCTGGGGTGGAACAACGGAGAGTTTATTCCAGGCAGGGAACCCAGGACTGAGACAGAGACTCTTTCAGGGACATCAACTTATAAAGGGAGGTGTTAACCATGGGAGGGGGATGGTTACATCCAATGGGAAGATAGTGTGGGAAGGGTTTGATCACTGTCCATCAGGACAGGATCCAATGGGAAGGGATACAGGGAGTGGTCAGTGGACTCCAGCCAATCCCTCGACGCTCTCCCTGGAATCTTCCAGAAGGCAGGGAGAGGTTCGGAGAGGATTGACAGGAGCAAGGGGTGGGATTTACAATTGATGGATAGAGAGGTGGGGAAGGGACAACCCATCTTGGGAAAAACACAGGGGTACAAAGGATTAAACCATTGTCACAGGGAAATAAATCCAATTAATATACACCAAACCGCAACATCTCCCCCTTTCTTATTAAATAAAATGAACAGAATTTTTACAAAACTAATATTCTGCTTCGTACCACGCTTCGTCATCCTTGTACGGAGGTGGCTCTCCATAATATTGCAGTTGTTCTTCGCCAGGAGGAGCTGTTGGCACGGAAGCGTAAGCGACTGCTGCAGGGGCAGCTGTGGTGCGGTAAATTAAATTTTGCAACATTTTTTTGATAATACAAAACCCAATACACAAAACCATTATGATTACAACAAATAAGAAAATCGAATGGATAATAGAGGTCATCCAGCCTGACAGGCCCCAGTTCTTAAAAAGTTCACTTAACCAGTCCTCTGACTCTCTTTTGATGTTGCCGACCATTTTTCGCATTTTATTGATGGCATCATGGACGTCCTCAGCCTTCAATGACAGGTTAAAACAGCATAGTCCTTCAAATTCCTCACACCGGTGGCGATGTAGTAATAACAGATAGTCTCAATATAGTCTCAATAACAGATGGTTCTCAATCCCGCTCAATGGCCGCTCTGTTCTGGAGGGTCGCCTGCCTTGTAATTTCCTTGTCTGTTAGGAGGTCTTCAAGAGCTTTAGTTGTCAAATTCGCTTGCTTTATCACCCAACATTCCAGCCGGCCTAATTCCCCTAAACTTTTGGCTATTGAGACCCACGGCAGGAACACTGTCACTGCTGTAATTTTCGTGCGGGCCCAATGAATCACTTCCGAATCACACTGGGGATCTACATCTTTGAGATCCCTGTTTTGGCGAGCCAAATGAGAAGAATTTTTCTGTGCCCAATCAAGCAAATTTGTACGGTTGGGTGAAAGCAGCGCCAACTTGCCCAGTGTGCAAGGACCTCCCACCAGGCAAGAGGGGATGCCTAGCCATGCCCGGTTGCCACAAATAAGAAACATACCTTTTGGGAGGGCAAGGGGTTTGAAATTAATTGTTGATGCCATCTTCACGTGGGCGATCTTGTCACACCACGTTCCGGCTGTGTAAACGGGGTTGATCTGCTTTATTGGATAGAATGTTTTTTCTTGGTTGGAGGGAGGGGTAAAAGCAAAATGTATGCAAAACATGGCGTTTGATGACCCCAGGATATCCAGCTCCTGGGGTTCCTCGTTGGTTTGGCGGAGACTGGGGATCCAATCTCGCCAAAGCAACAGAGGGTTTAATACGGGGTAGGGGAGCTGCCTTCTAATGCCCCTGGCCTCCACCATCCTGCGCCTGTGCTGGATGTGTGAAGGTGCCTTGCTGTTATGTTGATGTTGAAGGGCTAGTAAAGGCAAAGGGAATTCCCCTGGGGAGAAAGGGATCCCCACAAGACAGGTTGACAGCGGCCGGTCCGCCGATGTCGAGGACAGGCATATATGGTCTTGACCCATGGATTTTGTGAGGGTCGACCATACATTGGCCTTTGGCTGAGGAACGATCCATGCGCTGGTCGGCGAAAGGAGGCTGGTCAAAGTGATGGTCAGGATGGCGATGACCATCAGGGCCTTCGTTCTGGTTGGATGTGGATTAACTACGGTAAAACAGAGAAAAAAGAGGAGATGTCAGAGGAAATAAAAATTAGTCCTGCTCATCCTGGGGAAAGGACTGAAAGGGGAAGGGGGAGGCTCTTTCCTGAGGGCTCTCCTTTCTCTTTCTCCAGATGGCTGTACTCAATTGGACCTCATTAGCTGTTGTCTTTGGAAGTTTGGGCACGAAGGGTTTCACCCACTGGGAGGGGATCCATTTCAGGCCCGTGGGGGTGGATACGCATGCATATCCATGCCCCCAGGTTACTAAATCAAATCGTCCCTCTGTCTTGCCGGACTCTGGCTCTTTAATTAGGACCGGTGGCCTCTGCCTCAAGGAAAGTGTTTCACTTCCCCCGAAGCGTCGAATGACTGGGAGATTGAGGTTCTCAAATGAACAGTTTAAAAAATTTATCATAAACAGGGCTCTGGCCAATCGAATGGAGGGCGGCTCTATTTTGAGGACTTGCTGCTGTTGGCTCAGGACTTGCTTCAGGTCTCGATGAGTCCTTTCCACCACGGCTTGGCCCGTGGGGGAGTGGGGAATGCCTGTCTTGTGACCCACCCCCCATTGCTGCAGGAAGTCGCGGAACTCCCTGGACTTGTAGCTGGGGCCATTATCTGTTTTGATGGATTTTGGGATGCCCAGGAAAGAGAAGGCCGTCACGAGATGCCGAATAGCATCCTGCGAGGTCCCTCCTGTGTGGGCGGAGGCAAAGACTGCACCTGAAAAGGTGTCCACTGAGACATGGACGTACCTCATTTTTCCAAAGGCTGGGAAGGGAGTCACGTCCGTCTGCCACACCTCACAGCTACCCAAACCTCGAGGATTCACGCCTGCTCCGATAGTGGGGAGGGCGTGTTGCTGGCAGTGGGGACACGCGGCCACAATGGCTTTGGCCTGGTCTCAGGTGAGATGAAACCGACGAACCACACCTGGCACATTCTGGTGCAATAATCGATGACTGATCTTAGCCTGCTCAAAGATATCGGGGAGCGGGGCCATTGCAGCAGGGGCGGCAAGTTCATCTGCCCTCCTGTTCCCTTCTGCAATGAACCAGGCAAGTCCGTGTGCGATCTTGTGTGCATTACATAGAAGGGCTGCTTCCGGTGGGAGATTAGTTTAACTAATTTTGAAAGCAGCTCAAAAAGCGCTTCATTAGACACTTCCTGCAGAATGGAATGCTCTGCCCTGGACACTACCCCTGCCACATAGGCAGAGTCTGTCACCAGATTGAACGGTTCCGGGAACCTCTCAAAAGTCCTGACGACTGCGGCCAACTCGGCTATTTGAGGAGATCCTTCCACCTCTTCAACATCACTCTCCCACCGCCGAGTCTGAGGGTCTTTCCAGGTCGTAACTGACTTGTGAGACCTCCCAGACGCATCTGTAAAAATTGCCAGAGCCTTGAGTGGCTTCCTACTTTGAAGCGAATCTATATCCCATACGAATTGAGCGTCTTGATTAAAGATTTTGTGGGCAGGCTGAATTAGGGAAATTTTTCCTGGGTAGGAGTCCAAGGCAAATTGCAGGGCTTCGTTTTCTTGAAGCAGGTGTTCTAATGTTGCTTTAGTACTTTGGCCCGTTTTTGTCCTGATGGCTATGTTAATGCATTCAAAATCTCATCCGGCTAGGTCTCTAATCTGAGCCCTAGCCTTCCGGATAAGATCTGCCATCAATTCTTGTGGTCGCGTGAGTCTTTTAGACCTCTGGTGTCTGAGGAAGACCCACTCTATTATTAGAAGTGGATCATTCCTGCCTCGGTCCCTTCGGGTAGTTGGCGATGTCTTGTCTCACTGATAAATCAACCCATGGAGGTGTGGCAAATTCCCAAGGATGATAAATTGGAATGGCAAGTTAGGTTTACACCTATTTGCTTGCCTCGAGGACATTAGTTGTTGAACCTTTTCCAATACCTTCTTGGCCTC